>BMAO01039504.1:0-18578 GCA_019973975.1 Trichonephila clavata
CTGCTGCTTCAGCAATTGTACAAACCGGACCTTTTTCTTGCTTCCCAGTTTGAGGCTGTTCATGGAAAAAATGTCAGAACAGAAATGTAGAAGAAGTAATTTTGGAAACGGTGGAAGATCACCTAATTAGAAGCACCCGAATTCTAGACCGTTGCCTTTGAGTGCCACAATGTACCTGGTAGATGCTGAAGGTCGAGATGTTGTGTTCTGTATCTTTTCACTGATACAAGACTCTCGAGAACTTTGCCCAATGTTTTTCACAGAAGAGTGCAGCATGTCCAGTTTCGGCTGGAATCGCTCTTTTTCCCGGTGATTCTTCTGTAGCATGAGATGGTGCAATACAGCAGTGGCGTAACGTACAACCCACATTGTGGGAGACCAAGGATTCTAGGGGGCCCAAAGCCTGATGTTATGGTATTGCAATCCTTTGTAAGATTCGGCTTTGGTCACAAAAACTGACTTTGCAGGAGGATGGCAATATTCTCCGTTACGCCATTGTATTACAGTAAACATACCTATTCGTTTGATTCCCCATGCTAAGCAGCAGTGTTTCTTCTTCAAAATTTGGAATCTTCAGTCATCATGCCCGGTTTTTGTGCAACATATTTTCTGAATGATGTTTTAATCTATTTCCACCGGTATATGTAGATGCCACAAATTAGAGATTCAAATTGTTTCAGTCGAGAAGGATGGCACTCTGTGTGGACGTTGGACCGAATCGAAGGATCTTGCTGAGTGATGTCTTGTATATAATCCGCTCAGTCCTCCAGATGTATCGTGTCTTGATTTCTGAGAATCTGGTATGTGAGATTTCACTTGACGTTGAAGACCTATTTGCAATTCTTTCAACTGTAGTTGGTGGGAAGGGTCGCAATATGTCTGTGTAATATTCCAAGCTCTCTCCCTCCTTTGTAGGTTGCTTTTTCAAACAAATGCTATAAAAATATTCGTTGAAATGCCTTAAATTAATTTTTAATCGTTTACGTTATTCTTGTGTTTTTTCCTCGCATTCTAGGTTTTTGTGTTGCTCTGGGTTGGCTTTTACATTTTATTTTAGACCAAGCATTCTTTGATGAAAATGATTTATTTTATATGCACTACCACTCTTTAAATATTTCCCTTTCGTCTCTGAAGCAAACTGTTTTTATACTTTAGTTCCTGCGGAATTTCTCTGCTTATGAATTCATCTCCAAATAGGAAATAGGTCGATGAGTTTCACTCTATTCCCATTTTTGTTTTTATAAAATTGTGGACCTTTTATTGAATACATGCCAAAGAATTACGTGCATCTGTTGAAAGTGAATACTTTGAAGATCCTGCAAGAGTGACATTTATTTAAATTCTGATTATGCGAAAGTGCATATTAAAAATAAAAATTCCGCATCAGTAAAATAAACTCACTCTAGTGTTGCGAAACTATCTAAATGTTCGGCCATCTTCGTTAGTTATCAAGAAATTCCACCAATTTCCATGAAATATTTTGACTTTCTAAAACTCTCTCTACGGAATTATTTTTCCTTGTCATCTTTATAAGGTTTCTGAATTGCGCTTGCTTGTATTTCAGAAATGATCCTCACAACTTCTTAGAATATTCCATCGCATTCTGGTGACCCTGACAAAGAATCATTTATTTTATTGAAATTGAATATAAAAAATGAAAAAGGAATATTTACATTAAACTGAATTTGAAAAAAATTGAAACTTACTTTGAATTCAAACTCGTCCTTGAAATTTCTCTATATTATGAGCAACCATTTTTATAAATGCAAAATTTGTTTTTCGTTGAAATTCTTTTCATACATTATTTTCAGACATGTTCTTTCCCCATTAAACTTCATAATTAGTTTGTATTTTGCAAGAGATCTCAACACGGTGTTTTTGCTTATAATAAAAAGAAAGATTCTTTGAAAACTTATAGTAAAAAAATATTTGAAATACATGTTATTTTGTGGTTCTCCGTCAGAATTCCATTTCTTGAAACTGGGACACTTTACCCCATTTGTTTTTTCATAGCATCCTCAATCACCTTTTGTGCCACATTATTTTCTTATGTCAAGTCACATCTTGAATTTGTAATATACCTTTCAGACAAAATTAATGGATTCAATGCCCTGGCATGAATTTTTTCGTTTTGAGTAATGCTTTGTATTCAGTATTTAAATCCTTAAGATAACACAATTTAATTGTTTATTGAGAGTGCTTTGATCTTTTCCAAAAAATACTAATCTGTATCTCTGAAGTTCTCAAGAATTGCAAAAGTAATTTTTCATTTCTGCAGGACCATTTACAATATTTTCAGTAGAGAAGTCTAAATGTAGTAAGAAGATAAATCCGAAAAAGAAAAAGTTGATTAACATTTGAAATTAACAAATCAATAATCATGAAAATTCATCCATTGTAAATAAGTAATAATGTGTTTATTTCATCTTTCTTTCAATGAATATTTCTGCTAGGAAGCAGTGGACGTCACTAAATATTTTATTAAATATACGTAAGCAGTATGATGGATTAGATAAGAGATCTGTTCATTAAAATACAATAAGAGTGTCGAGAAATAAAAGGAAATAATCTTCAAAATATTGTCCTCCAAATGATTATTTCAAAAGTATTAGCTTTGTGAAATTTGATTTTTTTCTCTGCGGTATGTTCCCATTTTTTCTCAGGCTAATCAACTGTTTTTTATCTAACATTGTAACTATAAAACAGTCTACGAAGATATTGCCTTGTAAATTTTTCCTTTTTAATGGAGATGATTTCTCGATTTCTTTTAGTCCTTTTTATAGGGAAAGATCGATGCTTCCTGCTAGAACATATGGTAAAACTAAAATGTTGTGCTAATGATTTCCAGTATAAAAACTGATTGAAAGCCTCGTTCAAGTTCTTCGTTTATTTCTGCATCTGAGTTACTCTCTGAGTTCTACCAGTGTTCATTCAAGGTAAAAAAGCAGTTCATGTTCGCACTTGTGGTGGATTTCATGGGTAGATGATTCTCAGATAAACCTAGAGAGAAAAAGTACATTGAGTTTAATTTGAGCACAAACTTGAATATTAACAATGCTATAATGCAGGGATAGCCAACCTTTTGGGAAGAGTGCCACAATTAGATAAAAAAAACTATGCGTGCAAAAACAAAGTTTGTAAAAATGTTACTCATAGGCTTTTTATGAAATTTGTACTAAAAATGCACATTTATTAAATCACGTCTAAAAGACAAAAGTACAAACTTATATTTTATTGTTAATAAATTTTACAGGTTCAAATCAGTTAGGTTAGGTATAAAATAAAAATAAGTAATTTAAATAAACTAATTCTAAATAATAATTATACTTTTAATACTTGATTAATGTGGTTTACGAAGTGTTCTTTTACCATATCATTTATCTATATTAGGATTAGCTATGGGAAATGCTAAAAAAATTATGTTATCTTAGGTGCATATCAGATAGTTTTGAGCAATATTTTGTTTATTATGTTCATAATAGACAAAAATTATTAACGAAAATAATTTGATACCATATGATTTATCTATATTAGGATTAGCTATCGGAAATGCTAAAAAAATTATGTTATCTTAGGTGCATATCAGATAGTTTTGAGCAATATTTTGTTTATTATGTTCATAATAGACAAAAATTATTAACGAAAATATTTTGATTCAAATTTTGAGGTGTCTTTTTGTCTGACCCCATTTCAATAAAATTTTAAGAATATCGTTATTTATCAAAATTTTTATTTTTTGCAGCAAGTCTCCGCGTGCCAACGTTACAATTTTACTTCGCTACTCTGTAGCATGAATGCCCCGTGTTGGTCACCCTGCTCTATTGAAACTCTATATCAATAAAACAAACTTACCAATATTTAGATAACATATTAAAAACTCTCACACTTCATCAACTTCTATTTGATTAAATCTTTTGATTTCCATGAAATGTTCTGACTTTTCTCAAAGAGCTCCTTTTTTGAGTATTGATGTTTTGTGAACATCTCAACATTTCTCAAAGGATGAGCGTTGTTCCTTGTTGTGTTTCACTGGTTCGGCGTACTGAAACGCGACGAGTGTGCTCAGAGGACCCTGAAAAAGGAAATTGTTGGATCCTGAAATATTTTGTTGAATCGGAAGAAATATAAACTATCAAGGTATCCGACTACCCTAAAATTGTAAATGTTGCCAAATTTGAAAACTTTTTCTATGATTTTATATTATAGGCCCTCTTATTAGCTACATAAAAATACCAAGTTTATTATTTTTTGTTTGGTTGTTTGTTTTAGTAAAAGCATATGCCATTACTTTAGGTAAGATATGTCATACTTTAAAACGCGTTTTACTCGAAATGTGTTTCTTTAATGCTCAAACGAGACCAGTGATTGCTCGTACAGTTTTGAAAATAATTAACTGAAATTTTTGTGCATGTTCCGTGAAATAGAAGTGTTTTAACCGTCAGATTTATCATTCACTGTTTATTTACAAAATTTACAATTCCGTAAGTGATTACATTCCAATATAATCACTGCTTTTTTTAAGCAAATTAATGTAATAACTAAGATCAAGTGCTGTACTGTTTGTAAAAATTAAAATATCTCTTATCCTAGAAGTCATTTCAAACATAAATAGCATAGCAACACATCAGAATTGAAAAAGTGAAACTTTTTCATAAAGTTTCGGTACAGAATGGGCCCTGTTTATGTTATTTTTTGTAAATTTTTCCCATTTTTTCCCATTTGAAAAATAATATTTTTTTTCTCTTCATAATTTTAACATATGTTTCTTAAAATGTAGTAAACAAATATAAAAACAACAACAACAAATCCTGCATTTTTTTAAAAAAATGTTGTCGCATGTATTCGGATACCTTAATTTATGTGTAAAACTCAGCTATAAGACTACTTACTTCACGTAGAGGTGAAATCCACAAATGGTGCTCATAGTAGAAATTTGATAAGTTTCTCACTTACATCACTTCTCTTTACAGTTTATGCTTAGTTTAAATTATTAATTCTTTATGACAGCTATGAGTCTTTGAAATGAGAAAGTTCTTTTCAGAAATATTTCTTTGTGTGTTCTGCTTTTCCAGTAAGAAGGATTTAAACGTTCTTCCAATTATCTAAAATTTTATGTGATAAAAATAAAGTCCTCAGTCAGTTTGAATCATTTGAGATCAATTTCAAATTATTGATAAGCAATGGTTTCATTCACTATTGTCGTATCATTTTCACTTCTATAAATATAATGTATTTATTAATTTCCTTTTCAGAAATGGCTTGTTCTGTAATCTGATTTTAGGAGAATTTCCTCTTAAATTAATAGCAAATGCTTCTTTACTTCTATTCAGAAATGTGTGTGGAAACCTAAAGACCAATTTTTCTCCCTTTAAGGGTCACAATGTGTATAATTATAAGTGTTTATTGTTGAAAATATATATTTCTATAAACATCATAGTTTATTTTATTAGCTTTTAAAAGATGTATATATTTTATTGTCCTTAATAATATTTTTCTTGTTGTCTTGTTTCTTTTTTGTCTTGTTGTTTCTTGTTATCTTGTCTTGTTTTTATGAGTTTGTTATCCTCTCTAGTTTTATAATTATTTCGAAACTTTTGTGCTATTTGACTCTGATTCAATATTTCAATGAATGTACGGTTTTCTTCAGTTCCTCATTTTCTGCCTTTTCTTGTACAGTACAAATATCAAAATAATCTATGTTCCAATTTCCGATTTTTTATTTGACGTTCAGGCTTTTTTTTAAGTTGATGTTTTCTATAGCTTTGGTATATTTTTCTATATAATGCTGCGTGGTACATTTTAGTCCATAGAATTAGCTCGTGTTTGAAACTAAATACACACAGTAAAAAAAGAATAATTTTTTGGTCGTTGCTTATTTTATCATATTTCACAGAATTCATTCTCACATTTTGTAAGATTTTTTCTTTCTTGAGTAAAAGTCTCTAGTTGTTTTCCTTTTTATCAATTTTTTAAAAATTATTTTCAAATATTTAAAGTAAAGACTTAATTTGATGATGCAGCAGGTGATCTAAATATATTGCCTTTGTGTTTCCTCCATCTGTTTTACAGTTTTTATTTTACGTTGCGTATTGTTGCATTTTCACACTTCTTCTTGTACTTTTATTTATACTTTTCATTGAAGCACAAAATAAGTACGGAATGGTATTATTAAAATTCATTGTTTAAAATTCATCCTTTACCAAAGAAATCAACATTTTTATTTATTATTTATTATTATTTTTTTTTTTACTTTTCACGTTGTATTTGACATTAAATTTTGATTAAGAATTATTTCTTTTTTGTTTCACTTTTTAATACTGGTGTTTTTCCCGATCAGTTTTAACTTCTAGAATCTAAATTCAAAGACGATTTCTACAACGATTATGTTTCATTGAGGATATTTGAATAAATTTTTTAAAAAACACACATCCTTTAGTTTGTTAGTTATAACTGAGAAGTAAAGAAGTTGTCTTATAAATATTTTTATCGCTAAATGAAACTTGCCTCCACATCGATCGCACTATCACATGTCAGGAATACCTGATTTGAAGTTCATCCTATTTGCTATGAAATCTTCATGTTTTCGTACCATTGAGTATCTTTACTGTATACTGATTTTCTCATCATCTGAACATTTTTCCATGCATGATATTCGCCACATATCAAGTGTTACTTGCAAGCAATCAAGTATGTTGTAAAGTGTTGTTTTCAGCAGATCCAGAGTTATAAAAAGTATTGAGTGGTCTCAGATAGCCCTACAAAAGAATAACATTTATTATTTAGATTGGTGTTTGAAACAAATTATAATTAATTTGTGTGCAAGTCTTAATTTAACAAAAAAAACTTACTTATAAGCAATGGAATATTCAGTTATCGTACCACTGAGCATCTTTACTGCGTACTAATTTTCTCATAATCTGAACATTTTTCAATGGACTATTTTCGCAAAACATCAACTGTGTTTTTTTCCCAGCAGATCCAGAGTTCTGAAATGTGTTGATCGGTCTCAGATAGCCCTACAAAAGAATAAAATTTATTATTTTGAATGTTGTTCCAAACAATTATAATTATTTAATTAGTGTACAAGTCTAAAATTAATAACAACAGAAAACTTACTTATAAGCCATGAAATCTTCAGTTATTGCACAACCGAGCATCATTACTGTGTACTGATTTTACTTATCATCTAAACATTTTTCTATGAATGACTTTCGCCACCTATCAAGAGTTATTTTCAAGCCATCAAGTGTGTTGTCAAGTGTTGCTTTCAGCAAATCCAGAGTTAGAAAATGCATTGAGTGGTCTCAGATAGCCCTAAAAAAGAGTAATATTTATTATTTGGATTGTTGTTTCAAACAAATTATAATTAATTAATATGTATACAAGTCTAAATTTTACAAAATCAAAGAAAGAAAAAAAACTTACTTATAAGCGAATTGAAATACACAAGTTCTTCTTGTAGCAAAAGTTCCTGCAATCTCTTCTTTGTCTCATTATTTGGAATAGTTAAATTTTTAGGCAGGTTTGAAGCTTTAAGGCAGGTTCTATTTCAGAATTGTTTGTTCCTTTCTTCAATAAAAATTTTTAAAATGTGCTTTTAGTAATCAAATTATAGATAATAGGTAAAATGATCTTCTGAAATCATTTGGACATTTAGGGATAAATTTGAATACTTTGAACATCGCCTCTGATAAACAATTTTTTCCTCCACCAATATTATATTAATTTTTTCCACTATCAAGTCTAAATTTCATCACCAGAAAATTTTTTTCAAATATTCTCTTTGCAAACTGATTTTTTGTTACTGTTACTTCTGCCTTTTTTTTCTTTCTTTTGCCCACCGCCTTAGAAATTTGTTGAAAAAAATCAAAGCAATTGTATTCTGTAAGTGCCAGATGTTTTGTTTATTGATTTTTTTTATCAGTACTTTTTTTTGGTAAATTTTTCTCAAAACTATTCCAACGCAATTGTTTTTTAGTTCCTTTATAGCTATTTTACAGATGTTTTCTTCGTTTTACTTCCAGATTAATGAGTGCTATTTTTCACTTTTAAATGTCCATTCCTTGCAGTTTTTGAGTTCAATGTTCCTTTGAATAATATATTATTAGATTTCAGAATTAGCTGGAGAATAATATTTTTCTTTTGAGGAATTCTTCATTTATTAAATGTATATCAATATACATCATTTTTGTCTTAACTGTAACATTTTGACTTAATCAAAAATATTTTTTCTCTTAATGTTTTTTATAATTCAATAACCTGGAATTTGTATTTCATCTGTTATAATATTTTTCTTTTGAGGAATTCTTCATTTATTAAATGTATATCAATATACATCATTTTTGTCTTAACTGTAACATTTTGACTTAATCAAAAATATTTTTTCTCTTAATGTTTTTTATAATTCAATAACCTGGAATTTGTATTTCATCTGTTTTGTGAAATCTTTCAGTTTCCATTTTTCAGCAGAATTACTGAAGCAGCGTTCCATCCATTTATTAGATGTTTTCACTTTGGGTAATGTATAATTGCCCTCTCATTGACAGCGGTTTTCTGTCCATCAGTCTTATACAGATAATTTCTCCGCCAATCCATACTCTCTGTTCTATTCTAACACCAACAAATGAATAAAACAGCATATTTGTTGTTGAAACTTATAATTCCTTAAAAAGTTTTATTTGATTCACTATTCAGCAGTGATCTATTTTCAGATTGTCTTCGCTTCATGAAAACTATCGAAGAACTCGACAAAATTCGAACTCGAGACAAGAGTCGAAGTGTTCCTTCATGGCTCCAGTTCCGTAGAGACCATGAAGGTGAAGGTCCCCAAACCAACCGGATCTAACTCAGTGAAGTGGCAAGGCTCTAGCAGGTGTTGAATGCTAGGCCTCACCCTGAGATGATCAAAAGAGACGGACAGATGGAAAGGTTTGGAACTAAACACCTTTTCCATCTTGGACGTTGGGCAGTCCGTGTCCGTCTCGTGGGGACAGCACAGCAGCTCCCATAGAGTGCGAAAAATTCGCCGTCGGCTCTTGGTGACACGAGACCAAGTGTCCTTGAGCCTTTCTATGGGAGCGCTGGAGAGGGCGGAGAGGATGGCGGCCTCGGAGTGCACGTTTCGCATCTGGTGGAGTAGGGTGGCGATGTCAATAAAGTGCGAAACGATGCGTGCCCTAAGCTTTGGGCAGGACTGTGCTAAGATGGTACGCACAGTCCATTCCGACAGGTGGTTAAAAAGGACGCTGTCGGGCGACTGTTCGGCCTCGAGAAAAGGCATCCCGAGCTCCGAAATGTCGCTGCACCCGAAGGCCGCGGCATCCAAGAGCGTTAGCTGCTCTGCATACACCGTCGCCTTCACGTCAGTAAAAAAAGCGGCGGTGGGCACCCTGACGTGAGGCACGGGGACGAGTTTACGTTTTAGCCAGTACCATGCCTTGAGGGCCATGGTAACTCTCAATAGTTCTTGATGGCTTTTTCCAAATAAAAAAGATGTTAAAAGGATGTTTTTCCTAGTTCTTTAAAGAACTGTTTTTTTTTTCTATGATAAGCTGGAAGCTTTATCAATAACGATACGAAGATGATGTTATAAAAATACACTCGTTAAAACGTAATAATATAAATCAAAAAGAAATTCGCTTTTGATGCTCAAACAAGACAACAAAATATACAAATGGGAAGTTTAAACATTTCAACAAGTGTATTTGATTATTATGTTACTCCATTGTTGTACATTAACAAATAAACGAAATTTATCTATTGCCTTGATTGTTCTGCTCTTAAACTTTTATAATTTGTTATGTTATTGTAACAATACTTCGATTTGACATTGTTTACAATTGTTTTTAATTATTAAGTTTATATATATATATATATATATATAAATACATATATATACATTTATATGAAGTATATAATTAAATTGCAAGAAACTGGTGTTGATTTTTTGATTATATTTTAATAATTTATAATTAAAAAACATCATTTAAAAAAAGCAATCTGGAATACTTTTACTTCACTAAAAGTAGCTTTAACTTAGTTCTAGTGTTATTTATAGACATTTTTAGTAATACCTGTTCAACTCTTATGTGCCCAGAAGCTATTATTCTGTTGTAAATTAAGTTCAAAAAAAGTGTAGCAGAGAAGAACTTCTCACAGTGGACTGTGTAATTTCATATTTCTCACTTCATATAATGCGTGACTCTCAAATATTAGTAGTTAATACCACGTCACAAGTCGTCCTCGTCTTCGTTCCCTTTGTTCTCTTTTGATCAGTAACTTTACACTTCCTGTGGGGATGGGATTGGTTATTGGAGGCCACTCTTTTAGATTCAGAGAGTGTTCTAAATGAAGGTGTACACGTCTATTTATTATATTTGTTCCCGCCTGGATTTTTGATGGTTTAAAATAAAACATAATTTAAACATTCTGTGACAAAATGAAGAAATGAAATGAAGAAAATATTTTTCCAAATTCATAATAATAAATACAGATACAACTGGAAATTTCGCACACGGCAAACCATTATATGGTCAACTCAGTGGCAAAGGCGCATACTTTGGACCTCCCTTGCCGGATATGCCTTCTAATTTCAGCGAGATGTTCTCCGACAGTAAGAAAAGGCATATGCATCTCTAGAGAGTTCTCCCTGACCAAGTCTGGTACTCACAAAAAATTTAAAGGTCATAGAGTTCAGCCGGCTTGCTTATCTGGATTGACAGTGGACACTTTATATCTCTTAACTTTTTATTAGGGGGGGTGGGTCTAAAACTTTTCAGATTTGTACGAAGTGTTATGCTGCTCAAGCATCATTTGAACACATTTTAGAATGCTTACATTTTAACTTGGATGAGTTGTTCTTAAAACCTCTTCTTTTCTTTATTTTTTTGGAAATCTACGTACTGCTGGAGTTGGTCAAATTAGATAGCCTAAAAAGATGTTTGGAATAACAGCAATCACAACAACTTGTTTATATGACACAATGAACTTTGGATATTTCTTAAATGAACATTCTATAAATTAGTAATTTCAACATAATTATTTTAACATACATAAGGCAGCATGCAATTAAATTTCACAAAGTTATGTAAATCAAAATCAAAAATGCATAACAGTTAGCAATGAAAATGTACTAATGATAACACAAAGTTTAGTAACGTCTCTTTTTAAAATACCATATGTTGTTTTCACTCTTACTTGATAAACGCTTATTTTTGGCTACTTTTATTTTTCCATCTGATCCTGCAAATGTGATTCTGTGAGTCTTCCCAACAAGCATTTCCAAATAGTTATGTCACTTTCCTGTATATAATAAGGTACCTACTTTAGTATTGTCCTTTGAAATCATCCATTTATTTATTTCCTGTAAATTACTAAATTAGTTATATGACCTCCATTTCCAAATCGTTTCAGCAAATTTTGAATTCATTTTTCAGTGTGAAAGCCTTTTACCTTGTAAATAATTGAAATAAATTTCTGCTACGGTATCTATTAAATGACCTTTTAAAAATGTACAGAAGTTAAAAACAACCAGATCATCAGCATCTGATGACAAAGCAATTATAGGATGACTATTTAAAGTTCCTTCAATTTAAATTTTTTAATTAAAAAAATTTTCATTTATTAATTTTTACCCAATTTTCATTTTAGGCTTCTTACTCTGTTGAAGAATGTCAAGATTTTTGGCTGGAAGTGTGTAATCCATCCCGTTCTTAGAGAGTTTGTTTCAGAAGAGTTTAGTTTTTTTGTTTCATCCAGAAACCTATCGCTCCCTGTAACTTTAAAAGGGTGCAAGTGATCACTAGTTGCTTTTAATCAAAGTTCCAAAATTTTAGTAAAATTTTAATTTTTTTAGACGATTAAATTCTTTTTATTGGGTCTGCGGTTTGTGGTATTTATTTTTGCAAACCTAGTAAATTCCCTTAGAGTTGATTTCACTTTTAAGAGGGCACCATAAAGGTGGAATTTTAATCGCCGCAATGTAATTTAGACAACCAGTCTCCTCCTCATAGGAATGTACCTGTGCTCTGACAATGTGAAATTGTTCCAGAAATTAAATTTTGCCGAGAGCACTCAACCAAAAGGGGAACTCTAGGGATCTTTAACATTGCGCATAATCAACGACATGGACTCTTTAGAATTTCTGCATCATGAAAATCCACCGACTTGTTCCGGGATAGAACCCGTAACAAAATGCCTCTAAGGCCAGCGATAAACCAACTACGCCACCCAGTCGGCATAAAACCAAGTTACAATAAATGTTCCATTTATTAATAAAATATTCTGCAGGAAGATTTTGAATTAGGGTAGAGCGATGATTGCTATACAGATGGTCTTTCTGCGATCTGCTAATTATTACTTATCAATTCGTTTTTATTATTTTACAACTTTCTGAAACTACCTTTGCCTTGGAGATTTTCTCAACGAGAATCATTAGACGTCTGTATGAAAATCCGATAAATCCGAAGAATAATGGTAGACATTTTGAACTATGTTATTATTTTCGAGTGTGGAAATTGGGAATATTTATTAGAAAAATTGGTTCATTGCACTGATTTGATATTCCTTTGATATCCTGACAATCGTAATATTAAATAAACATACAATAAAAAGTTTACTATAAATTACATTTGTATACACGTATAATGTCACAAAAATGCTTATTAGAAATTTCTTTCACAGGAACTTACTTACATTAAATTATATATTGTGCATCATTTGATGGCGCTTAATGCATTAGAACAATAGGCTACATGTTTTTGGAAAGTAAGCAGCTGCTGTAACCTGAAACGCACTTCTTGCGGGATTATTGACATCTTAAGATTGTTTTTGTTGATATTCTGAATTCCTACGCCAAATTAGCCCCGATGCCTTCTCAAGGTACATGGATATTTGTAAATGTATAGTGTCTTTGCGCTATGAGGGTACCCTAAATAGCGGTCGAACCTTAAGGCGTCTCAGGACTCTTAGCATTAGCCACATGATAATCATATATATTTACAGTATTTCTCAAATATTCAGAGAATTTGAGAAAAAATTTTAAAAGTTATATAGAAATAAAGTTGGACAATATTTTAAAAATATGAAAATTAGTATTTTACACCGCGCAGGATTCTAAAGTATAAATTTGATCAAAATTTACAAAATAAATTTTACTTGGCATAAAAATGTTCACTTTCCAAGTTATACTAACTTTTAAGAAATTTATAAAAATAATTTTTTTTTAAAATACAACCATAACGAAAATTTTAAGAAAAAAATAAATTTAAATTTAAAATTAAAAGAAATTTATAAATTTTTTTCCAAAATTGTAATATAAGTTATGAAGAACTGTATTTTGAACACGTGTATGAAAATTTCAAATTGATACCAGGAATAGTTTCTGAGAAATCCTGCACGCAAGCTAAAATGTGTTGTATTAAGAAAAATGAAGTTAAAGATACGAAAGAGATAGGGGTTTTGTTTAAATTTCATTAGTTATTTCTAAATAGTTTCAGAAAATTTTACAGTATCAACAAAGTTTTAGTATGAAAATGCTCAAAAATATTAAGGCTTTCACATATGTTTTTTTTTTCAAAATTTTTTTCACATTTACAATTTATGAGACCTTAGAGTGTCCTCTAGTGGGATTGGGGGAAAGGGAAAAGGAGACGGGAGGCCCCTGACTATACCTCCAGGGTGTTCTCCCTAAAAATTTGGCGAGGAACCAAGCCAAATCGTACTGTCACCTACATGGTGCTCAAAGCAAGGGTTAACGTCAAGCGTACATCTAGCCCTTTACCTTCTGGACCTCTATATGACGCCGCCAGAAAGGTGGCATTCGCAAAAACAACTGTTATTGCCATTCAAACAACATGATGTTTCATTTTGCACACGGTTAACTAGCAGTTACAAATTGCAAGCATTGCTCCTGTTCTAAAGACGAAGCTAACACAAATAATTTTGAATCAATATTCTAAATAAAAAAAAAAAAAACAGCGTAAAACTTTTCTCGGACAGAACACATCGATTATTTTTCTTTCATTCAATTGTCATCGTTTAGTTACATACACAATCACTTTCCGGCAAAAATGGGAAGCAGAAATAAGTGTTTCAACAAACTAAACTAACGAAACTAATCAGCAAGAAACATCAAAGTAAATACCGAACTCATCGACGAATTGTTCAAGAAAGAGCACACAAGAAAGCATCTTGCATCTACAAACTATGTCTTCTCTTCAGATTGCACTTTAATAAATATTCACTCAGTTCTAGTTTTGATGTGTGACGGAAAATGTTTTTTGTCAGATTGATTATTATTCTTGAGAAAATGCGAGGTACACCCAACACTTTTTTTTATACCGTCTTTTTTTTACACGATTTGGAAATAGGACGGTATACAAATTTTACAAATTTTGCTATTTTCATAAAGTTTTTGTTCTACAACGAATTCTAAAAAAATGAAGATCGGTGCCCTTTAGGTGAGGACGATTTGATCAAATTTATGACAATGTGTCACGGATCTATTCGGGATTTTCCAACTAACAAATCCTTTTTAGGAAAAATGGTCTTTAAATTTTATTTTATTGAAAACCTTCCTGCGAAGAAGATGTGAGAATGCTAGTAAAATATTGTACATAAAGATTAAACTTTCGAGTTAGAGATGAGAAAGAGAGAGTTTAGAATGCTAAGGCTAGCAGTAATTGAATAAGTGGGAAGTAAGGCGTGGATACATAGTAGCTGAATATTGCACTATTAAAGTTGGTGATTTGTGAAATAGAAATTAAATTAGATTAGAAAGCTAAGAGAATTAGAAAGTATTGATTGGATGGAAGCGATCTGTTTATCTCATCTTCTCGTATCTCATCGGCCTTGCTGCTGTAATTCCTATTTAGAATTTGAATGCATCTCTAGACTTGGTTAATAGATTTTGTTGTTGATACTGAAAGTAAATTGAAATTTTTTTGGAATAGGGCTGGTCTTCTTTCCGACCTCCCCACACCTATAAAATAGATTCCTCTTCCCTCACAAGTTTATGATAACAAAGAAGTCGATTATGACGAAGTCGAAGTTGAAGTTCAGCTATTAAAAGCTGATTTAATTCGCGAGGGCCTGAAATTTACTACATGTACGGAACAGCATTTCCTTACTCTGGACCCAGACATAAAGCGTGCATTAAAGTTTTAAAGTTTTCTTTGGTTTTGTGTAGTGGGATATAAAGAATAATATAAGCAAATTGAGAACCCCCCCCCCCGAAAAAAAACAGCTACTAATTATACAATTGTAAAATAAAAAACCCAAGGCCGTTAATAACAAGTGAAATTCTTCATTTGAATCAAAGCCGGTAGTTGTGCTAGACATATCTGACACAGGTACTAATGATACCATTTTTGATCCAGTTCATATTAAAAGGGCACACTAGTTATCAATTAGCGAAAAATAGTTCTTAGTAGTTTTATTCCAATAATTTGAATTTGAATTTTTATTTGTTGTATGCACTTATAGGAAGCCCAGTGGCTGAGTGGTAGTGCTGCGTGCTTCCACACCACAGGTCTGGGGTTCAAATCCCAGGCTGTGGGCATTGTTGCTCAGCTTTTCATCCCTTCAATGTGTCAATAAATGAGGACCAAGCTTGCTTGTGAACTGAACCCTGAAGATTTCGTGTCAAACTGACCACTTGGCCGAAATATCTGCACATGCACCCTAGCGCCTTAAGTCACGTAAAATGAGATAGGTCTTGACCCTCATGGGCTGTTGCGCCACTAAGTTTTAGTTCAGTTATAGACTAAATTTTCATTTTACACTAATTTTAATTTATAATTTATTTTTTTTTTGTAATAGAAAAGGATTGTTTTTGTTTAAAAATATGTAACATGTATTTAAATATTACTTATTTTACACGGTTTTTTGGCAAAGTATTTAGAGTTTTTTCATCTTACGTGGCTTTAAAAAGTTATGGAACAAACCCCCAAATTGACCATATGTCACATGGATTAATTTTATAATATTTTATACCGTCTTCTAGGGAACGTATCTACCGTGTCAGATGGTATACATTCCATATTAAAATGTTATATAAAAATTCCATATAAAACTAATTTCTTGAGTTTTTGTTATTTTGAGTTTTTTTTTTTAAAATAAATATAGTAAATGCAACTTTCCTTTAAGGCGAGATTAGAAATTAAAGATTTGGGAGTGATGTGAATGAATTGAATTTTCAATTTAAAAAAATATGTGGTAAAAAATGTGATATATGCTTGTACTTAATACTACGTTAAATTATACTTTCTTTTCATATAATGCATTTACCAAATATAAGTTAAATTTAACAAAATGTATTCTCATATTCACACAGATTAATAGTAATTTCATACAAAAATAGGGTGATAATAATGATCAATGATGCTAAAAATAAATAAATATTTAACTTTTTTTTCTTCAAATAAATTTATTTGCAAAATTCCTCATGTTCCACATTGCATAGCATGAGGCTTACAGACGTAAATGGTAACATCATTTAAAAAACTTATACAAAATTAAAAATACATTTAAGCGACAAATATAAAATAAAAGGAAGGAAGAAAATACACAAATAAAACAAGATATCAATCATTGGCATGGCCAAGTAATTTTAGCGTGTTTTTCACAGGTTGTATTTTACAATAATGCAACTAATGAACTTTTTACTAGCAGAAAGTAGCAGTATATATATCTTATCACTTTACTGTTTAAAAAAAGAATCAAATTAAAAAAGTAAAATCAGATCCTTTTATACTTGTTTTCTGAACTTTTTTTTATGAAGATTTCCTCATTTTTGAGAAGATTTCCTTTAAAATGCAGGTAGATTTTTTAAAAAAAACTTTTTGAAAACAATAAATTTACTAGGTAAAATTTGAGACAATTTTGTTATAAACTAGTGAAATTCAGGAAAATTATGGGAAAATTTAAATATGATTCGGCTCATCTAGGGCACAAATGCGACCCAATGCCGAAAACCCGAGGTCAATTGGTTGCTTATTGGCTGAGAAAAAGGTACGACAAAATATGAAACGAAGACGAAATTTGCGTTCTAATTGCGTTTTGTTCCACTACATGAAAAACGCACAAAAGAAAGATATATAAAACTATAAAACTTTAAAAACCTATACAATACACAAATTTTCTTAAGTCATTAAGGCTTTTAGTACAATTGACCAACAAAGACAAAACAGGTAGCCATGAAATACCTAAACGTTTCAACTCCTTTTTAAAATTTATCTTTTACAAAAATACTGGTTACAATACAAGACATAATTCACGGTTTCAGCATCTAGTCCACAAGAACAAATATTAAACCTAGATAAATTTATAGATAATTAAATTAAACCTAGATAAATAGCTCTTAAAATTGCCATGTCCTGTTATAATCTAAGATAACTTAAAATCAGTAATGTTTAACATTAAAGAGTGAAATTCAGTAAAACTTCGCGGTTATTGATTCATATAAAGTGCAGACCTTATGCTTTAGGTAACAAATTGAAACAAAAGTATAAAGAAAATTTTGTGTGTTTGGCTGTTGTTTTATTGAAACACCAGAAATTTAAACAGGAAAATTTCCAATGCTTTCTCAAAAACACTCGTGATTACGTCACTAAAACTTTTATTTCAGTAAAATGTGGTTTTGTGCTGAATCTTATTTTTTAAGGAAAAAAATATATATACGCTGTTGCTAATACTGAAGCGAATGCAAGTGCATTAAATTTACGATCTATAGAATATAGTAAATAATAGTTCTTATATAGGCTACAGAATTCCTGAATACCTTGGAGCTAGAAAATTGTACTCAAACTTAGTGCAAAATTAAATAAAAAATCTAGTACTAGGACTTCCGAAACGCGTTTTATTGTAAAATGAAACAGGGCAGTTTTCCCCAAAAAGAGTTTGGCTGGATTTTACTGCTGAGTTTGTAAGAAAACAGTTGCGATGCTCTAAAGGAATGCAGTGTCGTAACAAAATCTACCATAAGCTACTTCCGAGCTTTTGAAAATATTGTGTCAACACTCATGATAAATCCAGTTATTTACATAAATTCTTCAATTCAAAATAACATAATAATAAAAAAATAAAGAAGTCCAAATGTTTGAGATTTGCATTTGTTTCGGTAAAAATGAATGGCTTAAAATTTTACATGTAGTGTAACATTCTACATATTTTGTAGAGAAGTTTAAGTCTAAAAAAACTAATATGGATCTTGCAAAGTTTTTAACAAATACATTTTTTTAAAAAATACAGAAAAAAACTTAGGTATTAAAAAATTAGCTATTAAAAATATATAATTGCATGTAAAATTAATAATATCCATTTAAGTGGAAAGCATTTTATTTTAAATAGATAATATTTAGTGGCATCTCTCTTGACCTAAGTAACGTGACACACTAGTTATGGCATTTTTTTGTAGACACCCTTAAATAATGGTTGTTCAAACAGATTCCCACCTTACACTAGTTTGTTTTTGTTCTTGGAGTTGAATCTTGAAGGTATGTCTTAATTAATTTTCAGATTTATCACAGATTTTTAATCAGTTGAATGGTTCGGCTATGGAAATAGTTTGATTTAATATT
>BMAO01039505.1:0-42691 GCA_019973975.1 Trichonephila clavata
TCTAAAATTGAAGCATAGAATGATGTTTGCTCTTTCGTAACCCAAAAACCAAGTGTCTTCCCGCAAAACCAATTTTCGGTGGATCTCTACTCCGTAAATTGAACATGCAAGCCAAATTTCAAGTCTAAATCTAACAGAAAAAAAAAACAAAAGTTTTACTATCAATATCCCCGTAATCCCGTTGAGAGCCGTTCTCCAAAATAACCGCTCTTAGAGGATTTCAACTCAACAAAAGAAAAATGCAAACCAAATTTCATTATTATAGTTCTTGTAGCTCGAAAAAAAGTAATTTTTTTTGTCAATACGTCCCAGTAATCCCCTGCACCCCCCCAGAACTTATTTGCTTAAAATACATTCTTAGTGGATCCCTATTCAACAAAAGAAACATGCTTAACAAATTCAAGTATATGGGTCTAACAATTAAAAAACAGGAATTTTTTTTTCTGTAACTCCTCTTGATCCCTCGCAACCCTCCTTGGGGGTCAATTTTCGTTTTACTCTTTGTTAGAGGAACTCTATTCATGAAAGGAACATGCCTACCAATTTCAAGCAGGAATGATCAAATAGTTTAAAATGGAAATATTTATCAATTACGCCTCTTAATCTCCCGAAAATTAAATTAGTAGTTCATATTCGCGAAACCCATTTTGTAGCGGTTCACTACTTTACGAAAGGAATCTGCTTATCAAATTTCAAGACTGTACGTCTAATAGTTTAAAAATGGGGATAATTATCTCTAACGCCACTTAAACCCCGCAACGCCACTTCTGGGTCTGTTTCAACAAAACCAATTTTGTAGGGGAATTGCACACTATGAAAGGAATCTGCTTAGCAAAATTTGAAGACTGTGCGTCCAATAAATTAAAAATGCAAAAAAAAATTATCAATAACGCCCCTTGAACCCCCGCAACGCGGCCTAGGGGTCGATTTTCACAAAACACATTTTGTAGTGTATCTCTATCCTATGAGAGGAATCTGCTTACCAAATTTAATACTGTGCGTCTAATAGTTTAAAAAAAGAAATAATTATTTATATCTGCCCTTAACACCCCTTGGGGGTCAATTTTTCCCAAACCTGTTTTGTAGCGGATATTTACTCCATGAAAGAAACATTCCTACCAATTTTCAGCAGGGAGGTGAAGTAGTTTAAAAATGAAAATATTTATCTAGTACGCCACTAAATCCCCCGCAACGCCATTTAGAGGTCTGTTTTCACAAAACCTTCTTATAGCTGATCTCTACTCTATAAAAGAATCTACTTATCAAATATAAAAACTGTGCGTCTAATAGTTTATAAATGGAAATAATTATCTATAACGCCCCTTAAGTCCCGCATCGCCACTTGAGGGCTATTTTCACGAAACCCATTTTGTAGCGTATCTTTACCCTATGAGAGGAATCTACTTACTAAGTTTCAAGACTGTACGTCTAATAACTTAAAAATCGGAATTTCTAACGCCCCTTAAACCCCCGCCCCCGCAAACAATTGCTGCTAATTTGAAATTACAAACAGACACTTCAATTTTATTTATTTGTATAGATATAGATTGGGATATAATAACTATTGTTTAAATGTGACTAAAAATGTAAATAAAAAAAGAAAGGATTAAAACTAACCGTAAAACTTATCAATTTTTTGTTTCTTGCATTGCTTTTTGCTTATGGAGCCTTGATTTATTATTTTTAAAAGTGCATCCCAAACAGCCGATGCTCTACTTAACTGAACAGTGAGATATTTATCATAAAAAAAAATTAGGGCACGTGTCAGCGTATTATCATGTGCGCGTAAATTTATTATGTCTCATGAAGAGCATCGGTCGCCAGTTACCAAAACAACGACTTCATTAGCTCAGCTTGGCGTTCAATTTGGCGTTCATCTTGGCATTCAGTTTCACGTTCACCGTATAGTTTCCGTTCCCGTAAGAATACGGGAATAAAATATAGCCTATGTCACTCCCCGTTAATGTAGCTTTCCATTAGTGAAAGAATTTTTAAAATCGCACCAGCCGTTTCCGAGATTAGCCGGAACAAACAGACAGACAGACAGACAGATAGACAGACAGACAGACAAAAATTTTAAAAATTGGTTTTTTGTTATGAGTACCGTATATACTTTTAGTGCATTAAGTAAAAAGCTGCTAATTTGAAATTACAAACAGACACTTCAATATTATTTATTTGTATAGATTACGAACACTTTTTGGTATTTGAAGACGTTGTCCCTTGAATGTCATAGTCTTCCACACTTTAGTCAGATACGATTCCAAGATAATCATTTCTTACCATAAATTTTATATCACCAGTATGCTTTAAAATTGCACTGATATTATGTCTTTTTACAGTTTTGAAGTTTGGGAAAACATTGTAAAAAAAAAAACAATTCACCAATGTAACGGACACATATTCAGTAACATGGGTGATTAATTTTTTCATTAAAATGGTGGATTTTTATCCGTTATTCATGAACATCACGATAAGATCACGCAAACCCACGTAATGAGCTAAATTCGTGACAACCACGTGATAAATGCAATCATGTGTTCTCCACGGAATTCAAAGCTGCCATTAGTCTTCTACTGGATGCTCTACTTAAAAAATTCCGATAAAATCACAAATTTGGCAGTAGGGTAAAGTTATTCAAATATTTTCAAAAAAAATTATTATATTGACGTGTATTTTAAAATCAAATGCATTTCATTTAAATATATACGTCATTGATGTTCATAAATATGTACTTTTAAATTGAAAGTTTCTGTAAAGAAAAAAAATTGGCAACAACGATAAGCGTGAGCTTATTTATCACGTGACTGTGACGTCAGATGAATTTATGAAATGATTGGCTGAAAACACGTGACAGCAGTTATCATATGACTATATTGTCGCATGAATTTAACCCATTTTGTGCAGAACTACAACAGGATTAAGACTGCAGCGAGAAGCAATGATGGAGTTGCTACTTAACCATCTTAAGATTTCAAAGGGAGTCGGAATTTTGTAAATAAGGTATTGAGTCAAATCATCCATTATTTAAGAATGGTTCAGGGCCTTGGAATGCATCGCAACAATTTATTATGATCACAAACTCAATTCTCTTCAGAAATTTCTGATTAAAGCATATTTGAAAGTTATTATCATTCAATTTTTTATTGTTGCGATCATAACTCAATTTAAAGTTTAATAAAGATATCAGCATGGAAACTTTAAAGCCTATTTGAAGCGCTTCAATTTGTCACCTACTGACCAGTATTCTTGCTCCAGTGACACAGTCCAGGATGTCAAGCATCTAATATTTGCTTGTGCTAAATTCTCTTCCGAAAGACGTACTCTCATTAATTGCGAACAAAAGGACAATACTTTATCTGCCTTTGTTCAGAGCAAGTCTTCTTTTACATCGTTTTGTGCATATATTAATAACATTTTTTCTCGTATTGTTTAGATTGTAAATTTAAATTTTTTTATTATATTATTATTATTGTTATTCGTGTTTTTTCTAACATTTACTGTGTATGTATGTATCTTTTTTTTGCAAGTGCGTATATATATATATATGTCTGTGTATATATTCTTAAGTATTTATGTGTATGTATGCTTTTTATGCATTTGTATTTTGAAAATCTTCTTCTGATCACACATGTGCTTACAAACCTCCACCATTGTATAAATTTAGTTACTGAATGTCTCCGTTTTTGTGCACGTGAGCAATCTTGTGTTTTGTTCTGTGTTTATTGTATTTGCATCCCTTCTTGTTTCTTTTTACCTTTTGATTCCCATTTGTGCTTGTATCCCTGTACTTAAAACTTCCTACCACTATTGATTGAGTATTGACTTACGTTTGTATATAAGCCTTGTGTTATACTTGTTGGCACACAAGGAGTCTAAATAGAGTTTCAAAAAAAATAAAGATATCAATAGTTTTAAACATTACAAGTAGCGATCTGATTTAACGATGAGCCAATGTGATAAAAAACAATAAATTTTTCAATCGACATATTTTTAATTAGTTTTAGCTTTGAGTTTGAAAAAAATATTAAAAAACTCAATTACTTTAAATTTTGATTCAATGAACAATTCTTTTAAAAACCCATGCTTTTATTCTATTATTAACAACAAGTCACGCAGTTCATTAACGATAAATTTAGACTTGATTGTACAGTTCAATGAAGTTGATGTGGCAGGATTTTACAAATGCTGACCGAGATGATTGTAATATATTCAAACATTTAAGCGCAAAAATGTTTTATGTTTGAAAGTAATCATTAGTAGTGCTTATTATAGCTAAGAGAGGAAATAAATCTCGAGTCACTTCCAGAAAAATATCACTACTGCTTTTAAATTCCTTGTTGTAGAAAAGCACCGGAGACACACACAACAAAAAATTTTTTTTCTCCGAAAACAAGAAAAATAGCAACAAACCAGGGTTTCTTATAAAGAGGAAGAAAACTTTCTGTTAAGCCTTGTTACATATTACATTTAAATAATTCTTTTCGAAAAAAATTTATATTTCTGAACAAATTAAAAAATAAAATTTTAAAGAGGGTTTTTGGGGAATATTAAGCAAACCTATAAAATTAAGTAATTAGTTTTTACTATCTCTTGAATTTGACAAAATTACTCTGAAGGATATTACATGTATGATTAATATGTAACTTTCATTTATTTTAAGTACTTGATTAAATTTCTTTCAGAATTATATTTAAGAGTATTGGCGAGAGAGATATATGCCACACACACACACACACAAATAATTTCAAAAATAAATCACTTCTTTTTTTGCAAAATAAAATATTGTAGTGTAGCAAGCCTTTTAAACAAAAAATTAGATTTAGAATTTTAATTAAAAATCATGATTTTAATAAATTAAAGCACTTTGCAGATATATTTCTGGAAAATATCCCTGAGATAATTGATCTCGTAATTAAAACTTGGGAAAGCCTAAGTGAAAATCAAAAGTACTAGCCATTAAACTACGAAGGAATACCACAGTCTGTTAATTCACAATTAAATTAAATATTTTTCTTTTGGAAACAATTTGCTCAATTAGTTTTGAATCGAGACAAAGAAAAACTCAGAAATATCCATTAAAGAACAATTTATCTTGTTTTATGTTTTCTTTTTACCATTTTCTGCTTTCTTTTTATTCACTTCTAAATCGTTTCATGTGTTTAATTATATCTGTTACTCTTATTCGCTAAAATAAAGTACTGTTATTTTAAAAAATTAATATGTCCGCAGGGTAAGCGTTTGCAGTTCCAATTTTTCCATGCATAGTAACACTGAAACTGATCCAGAAAAGTTTGTTGAAGGAAGACACAGTTTTATACCACGAAACAAAAACTATATGACATAACATTTTCTTTAACACAATGTTAGTTTAGTACTGAAGGTTTAGCAAGATCCAAGACAAATTAATTGTTATATGGACGCAATACATATAAAAGAGTTAAGCTAGAATCAGTGAGAAGAGAGAATTTAGACAGCCTTGAATACAGGAAAAAAAACATCAATTCATTTTTTATTAATTTTTGAGCTAATTAAATATTTACACTAAATTCGTATTTTATATTTTTCTTTCTTATAAAAGTAGCATTTATTCCATACCTGTTAAACAATTATTTTGAAAGAAAAGACAAACGAGAGGATTACTTCTCTTAGGTAATATTTGGATTAAATTAACGATAATTTGTATTATAATCATTTATTTTGGACGAGATACATATATAGATGCAAACGGTATTTTTCATTCAAAAGACGGAAATTAAATTTTAAACAAGCAACATAAGTAATATCTACAATACATCTATTAAAGAGACAAATTATAAGCAGACATTTTACTTCTTAAATACATTGTACTGGGCAAATTTTTTCACTTGGAGTAAAATTCTATCTATAATAGAAATTAGTAATAACAATTTAAGGCAATAATCTAAATGCAAAAATAAAATAAATGTACGAAAATCAATCGTTTGAATTTTTAATAATTTCTATCCTATTTTTTAAAAATTAAATTTGAATTTTTAAGTATTTCCCTTTTTCTTTTCGATAGTTCTTGAATTAAATCTATTCAATATGTTTTAGAAAGAGGCAGGAAGCTGAAAGCAAATATTATCCAAAATAATGAAACATTCCTAATATGAGTTGATTAAAAATGTATGTAGAGTCCAGGCTTAAAGTCCGTTCGTAGTTGACTGTCATTATTGGAAAAGAAATGTATAGTTGGATATTTTTAAATATTTGATTAAATTTATATATTTGATCTTTCTAAGTCATTGAATAAATAATCTCAGTTCCCTTTTGCGGAGGTTTGCGAAATATCTCTCTGCCTTTCCAAGTCATGAATTTTAATTCCAATTTAAATAAACATTTGCATTTACTCTTAACATTTAAAAAGGCTACATGGAAATCATTACAACATAGAATTGACAAAATTTGTTTTATGTTAAAGCAATATTTTCTTTAGAAATAGTTTTTCACTCTTATTTAAAGTTAAGCGGAAAAAACAGGTAATGAGAAAAATAAAAAGATGAATTTCTCATTTCGATAGTTCGTTTTTTATTTTATATTTTACTATGTTTCCTTTACCTTTAAACCTACTACTCAGAGCTATATTATAAATTTGAAATGGTTTTCGTTGATCTAATTTGTTTTTATTGAATTCTTTAACTTTTAAATGAAGTGTTGAAAAATTAAAAAAAAATCGAAGAAATTTAAATCTTAAAATGTTCCCTTTTTTCAACATTATTTTACATGGGAATCAAAAGAATCATTATCAATGCTGCTAAATCTTCAACTAATATAATAACCTCCTTTACTCCTTTTTTTGTGAAAATGTCAATTATATTAAAATATTTTATTCAAAGACAGGTCAAATGGATACTGAAATAAGTAGGTTCAGTCATGTTGAATTCATACTTTCTGGCAGATTTCCTTATCATATTCACACGCTCACGTACTAACAACTGATTACAGTATACAGAGTGTCTCGAAACTTAACGATAAATGGGCACGAAGTGAAAGGTGGGGTCATATCTGTTCTGTAAAAAAAAAAATTTAAATTTTCTAGCCCTTGGTTAAGTGAGCAAAAGTTTAAAAGTGTCGAAAATTGACACCCATTTAATCATTCGCTTCTGTGACCACACATTTCATAATTTTACGATTATTTTTTCCTACCGCCATCTTACACAGCCGTTCTATTAATTTCAGTTCACAAGTCGATCAAAAACATTTGCTGGTTAAGTTAAAATTAACTTAGTTTGTGTGATTTGGGGCTTGAGAAAAAGAGTCATTTAACTTTGACTTTCCATAAAAAAAAATCCATTACTAACACCGACTGGCAAGTTTCTAAAAATTAGCCCATTTAGTTAAGATTCCAAAATGGTACAACACAAGCTCTTTTCTATCCATAACAATCATACAGTATTTTTTATTTGCAGAATATTTTCATTTTAAAAATATCTCTATTGATACCCTCCATCGAAGCATTAGGTACTGTGACCCCAAATTCCACAATTTCACAATGGTTTTTTCACTTATTTGATCTTTTATAACCGTGCTATGAATCACAGTCACAAATGCAGCAAAAGTCTTTGCTAGTTTAGTTAAAATTAACGTAGGTTTAACTGGTGTGAGAAAACGATATCACTTAACTTTGACACTGCATAATCAAAAAATATTACGTATTACTCAAAGCAAGTTATTTCAAAAGATGACCCATTCAGTAACAGTTCCAAAATTGTTCAACACTTGTTACATTTCGATCTGTAACAAAAATTGCAATTTTGTGTGTGTTTCCTTTTATAAAACTACTTCATTTCAAAATCAATAAATCTTAAGCATGTGATTAAAATTAAGCAATAATTTAAAAAAAAACACTAAAAATGTAACTCTTTAATGAAGTTAGTGTTCGAAGTGTTTACCTTCTACACGAATGCAATCTGCACTTTTTTAAAAGGAACCGCTTGATGAGTCGGGAGTAATTAGTTGTGTTCATTACCTCCACTACTTCAACATTTCTTTGCCGCAGTTCAGTTACATTTTTGATTGGTATAAGTTAATATCAATGGTGAATATCGCAGTCCTACTCACGCTTTGGTGGAGATTAATGACTTTGAATATTACGTCTTAAACCCCAAAGTAGAGGAACCTGTTAAAATGGTCAAAAAGGTCTTCCCATCTTTACAAAAGTTAAAGATATTCAAAATGATTTGGAGGAAATTGGATACACTATTATAAGCTATATCCAAATCATATCTAAGAAAGTCCAATCCCCGCTTCCATTTTTCCAAGTTACTTTACCAAGAAATGCAAATAGTCAAAAAATCTTCGAACTAACCTCTGTTATATACAAATAAATGTTGAGGAATTCTCCATTAGATGAGTCGTTTAAAGTTTCATTTGTAATAATATTTATCTCTGCAGCAATCTGCTACCTAAAAGCCAAGATTTTTAAAGTGTGGAAATATCATGCATTTAAAAACTGCGAAATAAAAGAAAAGCACCTATTCTCCACTTATTCCAAGAAGAGCTTTGTGAGCAACAAAGGATTACTTTTTGGACATTTGTTATTCGGCAAGAAAATCAGTAGAAATCTTACATGCGCAGCAATATTGTCTATGTTAAATGTGGGTAAATCAAAACCTTCACCCGGGCACTGCTGACTTGGATCCTTGAGCACAAAACAAACTTCATCCTGACATGCCTCCACCCACCACAGAGTCGAACAAGGGAGGCAGTGTGCCGGTCATCTGGCAAAACCCAGGTATGGTACTTACCTGAAGTACACCCAGAATATAGTTCTACAGCATCAGGGCGAGGATCCAACGATTAAATCCGCCTCCCCTTATCAGTAGCACTAACCCTATAGCTATATCTCTCCACAGACATCGAAGAGAGGTATCACCAGCCGATTGACAGGAGCAGGCTCACTCCTGCCTCCCTTCTACAGCGAAGCGTGGACCAAGGTATCCCCAGGACACCATTTTCTTCCCAATGGAACGCCGCACTCGGCAAACGTGGGTAGGAAACCAACGTTGTAAGTACAAAGCAATACGAACTTTGAAAATAAGAGAAAAATAAAAATTAAATCAAATAAACTCATTACAAAATGAAAACCAAACATTTATACTGATAATGAAAAAATAATCCTATCTAAAGAAAGAAATTTCGAATACTTTCAGTGTTTCTAAAAAGATGTAACTGTGGTCTGGACAGGAAACGAACAAAAGTTGAAACTGAATGAGAAGAATGAGGGTCGAAAATAGAATAGAATCACTAGAGTACCCCGGGGTCATGATACCCGTGTATACCAAAGACAGTAGACTGCTTGGAAAAAAGAAAATACTACTAAATTACCTCAGAATTGTGACCCTTGTACTCACCTAAAGAAGGTACGCCCCCTGAGGGAAACAACAGTACAGAAATTTTTGGCTATTTGATACATTGTGTATTCGGATGCAGTTCTACTTCGCAGTTTCCAATATCCAGCAGTTGGTAAGAAAGTATTTGTGCTGATGGATCATCGTGTAATGGTACTCGCATGCTTATGGCCAATCGAAGTGTTTCGATGTTACGCCATAAAAGCAACTGTTTTAAACATGAGTTAATCTTGTCGCCAAAACAAGAGTGTTAAAAATCGTTCTTGATTTTCACTGAGTTTTAAACAAAACACTAGGTAGGGTTTTAATAAAATAAATATTGTCCTACGTTTTTTGATGTTTTTCGGGTAGAGAGCTGTCAGGTGTGTCGTAGTTAATGCTAGCTGATATTAACTTGTAAAAATCGAGGACTCCTTTTAGTGCTAATTTCAGTTTTAATTAAAATTATTTTTTAAGAATTAATATATTGTTAAACTACATATAAACACGAACACAAGACATAATGCAGTTAAGCATTGGTAAACAGAGATCTTTCCTTTTGAGCGTTTACCCTAAAACAAAGAGCATTTTTGTTTACATAGAACGCAACTAGCGTTCTTCGGTGGGAGAAAGTGTGATTCACATATGTTTGATGTGAACAGTTCTTAACCTCCAGATAAGTTATTTGCACTTTTTTAAGCATTCATAACACAAAATTCATAATAATATATATTGTTTCTTTTACTTTCCTTTATCCCTTATGGATTCCCTTTTTAAAAATATCTAAACATGTAATAAATATAATTTTTTAAAAGTAGCTATCAAAGAGCCAAATGTATCGGAAATAGTACAAAATAATAATATCCTGCTCGCAGTTTATTTCAAAACATGTTTCTCTAATTCCTCCCCCTCCCATCGGAGCAAACAATTGCTCATGCATTTTAAAAATGTCCAACCAGTAAAAAACGACTCTATGTATTGTTTCCAGATACGACTTTCAGTTTCAATAAAAATAAATCATTCCTGAAAAAAAATCCCTATTGATTTCAAGGTTTTAACGATTTCATCCTATTTTAATGAAATTTAATACTAAACCATAAAAATGGTATTATCGATACTTCATTTTCCAAACAGAAGCTAATTCCCACCAAATATAGATGACTTTCGAATAACTGATGTTTTAACGTTATATAAGTAAAATATATCAAACTATCTGAGACAAATATAATTTCAAGTCAATACAAGTTTTTTCAAACGTATTTACTGGGCGAAAACCAATTTTGCCAATATTTCACATTCCAAGTCGAGAGTATATATAATGGTATATGTAAGAACAGAGTTGTTTGATGTATATATATATTTTTTAATTTAACTTATATGGACTGCACGCAATGAAGCTAAATATCTCGAGAATCTTAGTAAAATAAATGCCCTAAGCAGAAACTGGACTGAAAAAGAACGCCATCATCCACTTGGATCCCATCATCAGATTTGAGCTAAAGAAAAAGCTGCATTCCAAAGACAGAACATATTCAATGCAAGATTTTACCACCTAAAAAAGGCATTAAAAATAATTTCTTGAAAAAGGCCTTTCATCCGGAACCTGAGTGGTTGAGGTAGAAGGCCCGGCCCTGTAGTGGGGTTTTGTCACGTTAAATACATAAAGACTCAAAGATCTCTCATTTATGTGGGATGAAAATTTAGAGAGTTAAAAAACTAATTACGATATCGTAATCGTCAGTTGTCTCATTCAAAATCATTTAATCAATCGTCAGAATACTATTGGGGTTGCTTCAAATCGTACCATGAATAAAGAATCAATCAGTGGTGATAGCCTGTAAATATAAACTGAATTTTATTTTTGTTCATATTTTATTTATATTTTTATGTATATATTTATACAAAAATACGGAATAAAATGAAGAAAGGAAGATCTAAGAACCAATTTGGGTTGGGAATATGTTAAGTGAAAGCAATTATTTGATGCTTCCAGAATGATAATTCCCTGAATCATAAATTACTACTAATATTTATATTAAATCGTATGCTCCTTTCTTTTCCAACAAACAAAATTATAATAAACCGTAAACTGATTATTTAACGCATTTCCCATTTAGATGCAACAGCTGCTACACCAAGTGCCAAAATTCCTACAGCCAAAAAGGGTTCTCCCATTAAAAACAGATTAAAAATAATACTTTCAATAATAACGAAGACGAGAAGGAGTATCCTACGCTGACATTGTTAGTGGAGATATCTCCGACTTTTCCCTCAAAATAATAATTAATTCCAAAGCCATAACAACGAACAGAACAATAGTCTTCAAGCATCCGAGGAATAGGCTAGAAGCAGGAAGACAATATCTCTATTTTCTTCAAGTTTCTAACAATATATTTTCCATCTTAGTAAAAATAATGCCAAAAATTGTACAGGTTCTACTTAAAATTAAAACAGCTGAAGCAGATATTCAAAAAACATATTTACTAGTTGAATCTGTGTTAAAAGATTCGTAGTTTTCATTTATTTAACTTCAAAATTTCTCCTTTTATTCTTTTATTTCCATTTTCTACTTTTTTTAAATAACTCCATTGATTTCTTTTACTCTGAATTGGGCAGACAACACCAATAGCTCACTCCCAACATCCAATCAAAACTCTCCATTCACGAGGCGAAGGACTTTCTCTGCCAGCCTAGTCCATTGGTTATACTTCCTGAAGCCACGTCTCCACCAAACCATCCAAGTCGACAACACAATGCCCCCTCTGAGTTCCATATTGGGGATTGAGGCTTGCTAACGAAGCCCAGTTGTCCTGCGAAAACGTCAAAGTCAAGATGTAGCAGCTGGTGTATTTAAGAAAACGTTTGAAAAATGTGAATCATATTCACGTATTAGAGAAGAATTCTGAATATTACTCAGTTCTGCTATTTTCCACGCCAACCCAATTTAAAGACATTAAAACTCCCACAACTTGTCTTGTATCCGCCATTGCTGCAATAGACAAGCCGAACAAATTAGAGATTCGCTGTAACGAATAAAAGCTGCTACAATAAAAAAAATCAGATTTCATGTTCATTACCAATATTTGGAAGCTATTTATTTAGTAAAAATATTTAGGAAAGAAATTCAATACCTAATGAAGAAAACGGACATTAAGAAGTCTACTTTCATCATTCAACTGGTCTGAACAACGTAGACCTTTACGAATATGCAGTTTTATTAAGAGCTATTTATTCTCAGTAGTTTGTTAAGCAATATGTTTATATAATTTTACAATTATAAGTGGTTTTCTTTTTGTTTACGTGATTCTTTTTGCAGACAGGCTTTATTTGTAATAAAGACGAAATTGAAAATTTTAAATTCACTTCAATACGTATAAAATTTCTTTAATTATTTAATTGTAAATGCACTTTAAAATCAAATTTATCCTTTAAATGAATTTATAGTATTTAAAATGAACAGTATGGAGTTGAAGGAATGCATATTCAATGTGAATATTTTTTTAGTTTGAAAAGTATTATAAATCTTCAGTTGGTAATATATTACATCCAAGTTTTGATAAATTCAGTAAAGCCGGAACTAGGAAACTTTAAAAGCAAATACAAATAAAGAAATTTAAAGTAAATTAAAATCGTGTAATGATACTTAAGTTTTCAACACATACGTATGATTTATACACAATATATACAAATTTGTGAGATGTAATAAAAAAATAAAACCAAAGTTGGAACGGTTTCTTTTCAGTAATTCTTTGGCTGTTACATATTTTAGATCATTATAAGATAGTGGTGTAATAAATATAATGGTGTGAGTTTTAGTGTTAACTAGAAATCAAGAATACGCATTCGATTACGGGAATTATTGTCCCAAGAAAGAAGCATAGCTACAAATACGATAGTGTAACATAGAAAATGCAAACCCCGCTTCGCGGAGGGCCTAAAAATCTAAAGGCCCTGAGTCTGAATGACGTCGAGTACGAACTCTTTTTCAAGCTCCGCCTTGGCGCTCTAAACGGATTTGAAGGGGGTCCTAATACTCTCTCTTACGCCAGGGTTCAAAATTAAATTTAATACAGATACACACACACACACACACACACCCCGAGAAAAGTAAATATGCGCTTGACGTGTGACTCAAAGAACTATCGTTGGTAAACATGTTTTATCAGGTGGGATCTATATTTACATTCCTTGTCAATCGATCGAAGTTAAAAATCTCGAGGTTCTTTGGCAATAACTTTTATGTTGGCTAGAAACCAAAGCATTTCAAATCTCTTATTACGTATTACAATCATGTAATTAGGAAACCCCTTTTCGTGAAACGAACATAAAAATTTCTCGCAAATGTCCCATGCTTCCAATATATTATTTGATGCAAATGTATATTCAATTTTTTCATGAAAATACATCAAGTTGCATTTACTCCATGATAGGTTTTACATTTTCATCAATATAAGCAAAAAAAGAAAAAGGAATGGAAATTTTATTTACAATGAGAATCACACTGAATTTAAATGGTACTATGTATTTTGTTTGAAATAGATAACCTCCCATCACATTGTTTATAGATATTAACAATATCCCAAAATTGGAAGTACAAATTTTTAAAAAAAATAGTACTATTTATATGCAATACGATCACGCTATACTGCGATATAGGTTTGGCATGTTTGTTTTTCAGGGCTTACCGTGTTGTCTATGAACTGTATTTGAGTAGCAATGCATATTGATGGCACAAAATATTTTTAATCCTATATAGAATTTAGAGAAGCTGTTAGAAAGAAGCAACATGTACATGAGAACGTATTAAACATGGTGAATACAGACAAAGGGAGAAATTGTTGCCTTTTTTCATCACGAAATATATTCTTATAATAAATTTGTACACAAAATCATTTATTTAGGTTGTGCATTATCTACATGTAATCAAAAGGTATCAGTTATTATGTTGGTAAACGACCCAAACAATATCACCCTGTGTTGCATAACTAATTGTTGAGCGACTTTGAAATTGTTTGAGCACCATGTATATATACCCGCACTAAATAACTTCAGCATTTGCTTAGGTTTACATTTCTGTTAAGGTAAATGCGTAAAATATGAAATGTCTGCATCTGTCTACACCTGAATACTTCAAGATTCCTTATGTAAAACGATGAAGGAATCATGGATAAAGAAAATATCCTCCATTGATTCCTTTCAGTACTCAAGGATATGTGTCCAGATCGTACTCTTTCTCTCTCCAGTTGTGGGAGCTTAACGCTATTTATCCGTCATGCAACATTTATAATTCGTCGTCGCTGAAACCTTTCTTCCTCTAGTAGAAGTAGGTGCGGATTTGAACATCAATACAAGTCTGGCATAGATATCTTATTCTATTTGTAGGATCGTCAATGAGTTGCATCTATATCAATTCTCATTGATCGTATAAAATTGTTTAAATTCAATGTAAATTTTGGGGTGGAATTGAGACACCCGTAAAAAGATATAAAACTTTAGACCCTTCTACATGACGAGTCTTTTGTAATGTCATAGCTCGATCCTAATCTTAACCTCTTCCAGGATTTTCCGAAGATGAGATTGGGCAGACAAAAAGTACCATTTTGGCTAATCTCTAGAGTAGCTCAGGCTCTATGAAAATTTACAAATATTTACTGTCTCACTGCTGGCATTGCTGCAGTAGACCCATTGAATGAAATTCAGACTCTACTCAAGATTCGTGTTATAACAGGGCTAATGTAATCTTGATATGTAGAGTTCTATAATCATCTCACCAGCTTGTTATAGAACGAAGAAGATGTAGTTACTCACTTAGAAGATATTTAAGATATTATACAAGAACTTGGTTCAAAGTTTGGAAGTCTGAAACCCAAATGTTGCTTCTCATGTCGATTGAGAAAATTAGGGTAGTTTAGTAATTCAGCATGGAAATAACTGCCAAAATTCCATGATTTTTTTAAAAAAAATAATTGTTTAAAATTCAGAGTAAGTGTTTTGTGTTCTATGAGTAAATTTAATTCAACAGAAACTAAAAAATGTGAAATTAGTTTCTCTTTTGATACATTAAAAAAATATTCACAACAAAAGTCCAATTTTTATTTTTTAATGGAAATAATATTTGCTAGCGTAGGTCATTATTTAAAAATGATTTTCTTAAAACATACGACTTGAGGTTTTATAAAAAAAAAACAATGAATAAAAGTTCTTTGAAGATTCTAATTGATAGGCAGGCTTATAGCTAGAGACTGTAAAATTTTTGTTAATGATCTCGAGCGCACTAAAGAAAGTTGTGGTTCGTACTGAAGTATTTGCTCCATGTAGAGGTTTTAGATTCACACAGAAGAGTATACACTAATGTGTAAAAGTGTTAACAGCATCCCAAACTAAAATTTGAAGATATAACGATATGGTGCTCATTCTTAAATTCTACTGCAACTACAAGCAACTACCAAGCATTTAGCGAAATCTATTTCGATGTTTAATAAAAAAAAATTCACAAAAATGCTCTCCATTTTTAACTACATAATTTGATCCAGATATTTATGAATTTTAATTTTAACAAATAATTTTTTTTTAAAAATTAAGTCAGTTCCTACTTAGATCAACAAAAAAAATTATTTTAGTTACTTTTTATTAAATAGTTACACTAATGTAAATATGTATATACATATGACAGAATCACAGTATAAGTGGCAATTAAATTTTATTAATTATTATTAAAGTATCACATTGTCATCCAAAACAATCATGTATATAAATTTTCAGTTCAGCAGGAAACGCGAGGAAAAAATGTTTTTTTTTTTTTTAATTTTGACCCAAGTGGCTAAAAATGATGACAACGTGGCAGTATTTGTATTCTTTAAACATTTAATTTCAGTCAATAATTTTAATTAATTATAATTAAATTATCGTATTGTTACCCAAAACAATAGTGTATAGAAAATTTTAGCTCAAATGAGTGTTTTAGAATATGTGAGGGGAAAAAAACTTTTCAAGTTTTGACACATGTTGCCCAAAATGATGCCAACGTTGCTGCATTTGTAATTCTTTGAATAATTAGTTTTAATCAATTAATTTTTATTAAATATAATTAAATTAGTGTACTATCATCCAAAATAAGCGTTCATATAAAATTTCGGCTCAATTGAGTGCTTTAAAATGTATTTTATTAACGACTAAAAATTTGAACAAAATAAATATAGAGAGAGAGTGAACTAATAGAGAGTAGGAATTGAAAAATACATTTTATTTTTCGTGTTTTTTAATGCATTACAGTAAAAAAAATCATCACATTTGGGAAATAAGTATTAAAATATGAAACTATGTTTCAATACAATTTCGTTTCAAATTCTCATTTATATTCATTGCATAAGCGAATTGCAATGTCTTAAGGCAGCGATTCTTAAACTGTGGTTCATTAGTCCCCAGTGAATTCCTAGAAGGCAAGCGAAGGTCCTCATTTAATAAGATTTCTTTCTTTTTCTAAATTTGGAAGGATTCGTGGAAAAACTGAAAGACGTGTCATCCTAGACTAGATCACTAAATTGCCCCAATGAAAAATCTCTATTACAACATGTATTTCGGTCAAGAATATTGGTACAGTTTCTTATACTTTGAAACTACATACAACGAAATATTTCCAAAAAAAAAAAAACGTAAAAACACTGCGTAAAGATTAAGAACTGATTTCATAGTCAGGAAATAACATGATGAATGCCTCCATTTCTGTTTCATAATCGAATTGCTCCCGAGCGCCACCTCTAACCTTTGGTGTAAACAGCGCTATCTCACTAGCACCAAATAATCCATTTATACAGTTATTGTACATTTGATCACAATTTAATTAGTATAGTTAGGTACATCACACACACACTTGTTTCAAAATAGAGTATTTTGAAATATTTTTAATTACATTTCTACTGTCTTTTTTAAGAGGAAAAAAAAGACTTGTTTAAAAGTCTGCATAAGTAGGCGAAGCAAAGTTAATATTATTAAAGATCCTTTAAATCATTCAGCCATATACTGGAAATACAGGAGGGGTGTTCAAAATCTTAGGGTTCTGCCGATATATAAAAGGAAGCCGCGGTGATCGAAAGATTTAAGAACCCTTGTCTTAAGGTATATGTGTTTTAAAAGTGGTAATACTCTGATGTTTACTTATAATAAATAGTTTTTCCATTTAGAAAGAAAAGAAAGAAAGAAAATTCAGAACTTTTCTAACAGTAATTACACTCCTCCCGGCTTTTTCCGAGCTGAACTTACTCAGGCGAAACGTACCATCGTGGCTCATCTCGAAAGTAGCCTCAGCTCTGAAACTCTCCCGAATTACTTCACATGTGTTTTTTATGGTTTCGATTGATTGAAAGGTACCACTCGGTGGAACTTTCTGCAAGAACAGGACTTCCTTCTGCAGAGTACTCTCCTTCCCTTTTACGTGAAGCATACTTTGTTGACTGCATTCCCCAACACAGAAGAACACTTATCCCACCCTACAGTGTATTATTTGTTGCTCAAAGACAGACAGTAAAGGGAAGATGGGAAAAAGAGGAACAAGATTCTAATATCTAGATTATTTTTTTAACCTACGCCAGAACTAGGCATGACCGCCATCAGTCTATGTCGGGCAGCCCAATACAGTTCTGAAATACACACGTAAAAAGAGAATTTGTTAGCAGCATTAACAGCTACTATGTCGGTAAGTCCAGGACAAGAGTCCAGGTGGTCTCCGCACATATCTCCATTAGAACAAAGTGGGCACGTAGGAGAATCAGCCAAACCAAATCTGAAAAGATGCTTTCTGAGGTAGTCATGTCCAGTCTGGACTCTGAAGTTTGCGACACCCACAGGTCTTGGCAGGTCGCAAGGAATGGGACTCTCCGTTAAGGAACCCCAACTCTTTCCATTCGCAGAGTTCTTGACAATCTCTCGAAGACGGGTCTTGAATCTAGAAGCAATGATCCTCTTAACGCTATGGTAGCCAAGAGGAGAGTCAGGCTGAGATAGAGCAGAGCCAGCTACAGCTAAGGCATCTGCAAGTTCGTTACCCTTCACTCCACAATGACTTCGCCCCCACTGAAGGGTTATATTGCGACCATTAATTATTATGTCTAGATTGTAATGTTGGGTTATGGGCCGTACCGTGTTTTCGAATTCATCATTTATCACGTTTTGTTAAATAATTTCGTTAATTTTTATGAAAAAGCAAAAAATGTAAATAAAATTTCTAATTCAAGATACGAACTAGGTATTCTAAGCTTGATATTTACATTTAGTGAGAAGTGACTCCAATGTTTCCGCCCTACAGAAAACCAACTTTGCAATTAAATTAATCTTTTATTTTTAAATGATCTGTATGATTAAAAATAAGCATATAAAAATGATATTTTTAATTATAATCCAAAAATAAAATGAGGCTGGAAGGGGCTAATTACAACAATGAAGTCCAAGAGTTTGCAATGCTGGGCAGGAAGCTACTACAACCTCCCGATATAAAATTCCAGAGTTTGATTTTAATCTTACAAGAAAGAGAGTTTACTAAGGATGAAATTTGTTATATGTGATCAACTGATCTCATAAAAAAGGCCAATCACGTTAAACTAAATTATGTGCAGAAATCTATAAAGTGATTCAAAACGGAAAAACACATTTCTTTCGACGTGTAATATTACAATTCCAAGTGAATGTGTTTGTTGGAAGTTGCTAGTATTAATATGATATAATTAATTTCTTAAAAAGTTTGAAAATATGTGATCATTTTTACCGAATATTTCTTAAAAATTATATGTTATATGGATACTTAATATTTTCTGGGTTAGTTACTGATATTTAATTTTTATTTGATAATAATCATCAGTATCTTAGCTTCATTATATTTAGTGTTAATAATACATTATTCTTAAAATAATTTCTTTTAGTTGCAATCAAGAAATATAGGCGAATAACAAAGGAACGTTGGTTGGTCTTAAGCTCAGCAATCTCAGTTCTCAAAAATAAGAGTTTATACTGAAACCTTGAGGCTATCTTATTTTTGACAATACGACCTTGAGTGTTTTATTTCTATTTTCATTGCTTTATCTGATTGATGATAATTTTGTAATCGGTTATAAGTTAAAAGTATGTACTTACGAACAGTTTTATAGAAATTAATTTCATAAATTAGCACTATTTATTAATTGTTAGCTTGTAAAATATTTACAAGTAATATGAAAGTATGACTTATTAAAAAGGTTAAGTCATTTTCCTAATTGATAGTTTTTAAGTTCATATTTAAGTAATTCTGATTATATTAGAAATTATAGATGTAGCATAATTACAAATAAAATTCAAACATTTTTAATTAAAAGTCATTTTTTTGTAAGATAGCATGAACATTTTCTTTTCACGAAAAACATATAAAACTAAAGCACAGCACATAAAGTTTGGCCTTCCGTTTGCTTAAATGAACAACCACTTGAAACTTTAAAATTGTACAAATAAATTAATTGAGATTTTTGATTAAACTGATAAGTGATTAAATAGTAGAGTTCGATTTTTGATGGGTTTCGATTGCCGAGACCAGTTTAAAAAAAAAAAAAAAAAAAATTAAGTTCATTTTAATCATCAACATTTGCTGATCTTTTTGTAAAAGCCACACGCTGGCTACTTTCACGGTCAGTAACATCCAAAAGAGGTACGAGAATAGTAGATGATTTGTTACATTATCATCTCGCTGCTTGCAATATTGCAGTCTAACCATTCCCAACCGATTTCTAATTCTACCAAAGATTCGTGGTATGTATAGCAGGGTTAATGTAACCCTGATATGTAGAATTTTAAATTCATTTCACCGGCTTATGTTCTGGAACAGTGGTATGCAGAACATTGTCTGTAAAATAGCATTTTGAAATTAATCACAAATACTTTTGTCAAAAAAGCGAACTAAAGTAAAATAATTTAATTGTAAGTACAATAAGAGACACAAATAAACTGTCGATGTCTCTTATTAAATATTTTAGGAAAAATTGCCACACGAGTATGGCAAATTATTCGGCTACACAAATGTCACTGTTCGGCCCAGTAAAATTTTTTAAGAGGGAGAGTTTTTGAAGGAAGCCTGCGCGTTTGCATGCATGTCCTAACTTTTTGACGATTTGATAATAAAGATTAGATAATTCAGTTTAAAGATATTTCTCTCTTCAGCAGCACCATAAAGAAAGATCCTTTGAATGGGATGTAAATGCAACAAAGAACAAAAAATGACATTAACTCCGCTCCTTTTATATCGCTATGTCTTAGCGAAATTACGGATGTCACTAAATATGCATGTGCAGCTGTTCTTGCTCTATATTTTGAATCCAACTGTATCGAAAAGCCATAAAGAAAAATTTATTTAAATGCGATAACATCGTTCCTAATAACTACAAATTGCATAAATATTTGTACGGCTGAAAAGATTTTGCTTGCTGAGAAAGAAATTGATTTAAACAATTGGTTTCATAGCAACTGATAATGCTCCAAATATGGAGAGCAAATGAAAAAATAAAAAATAATAATGGTTTCATTAGTTTATTTCAAACAGACTTAAGACATTCGCATCTTGAATGCCACTGCATTATTCACCAACAAGACTTGAGTGCTAAAGTGTTTTAACACACACATACATCTCTTGATAATGGTGTAAGTCACACAAATAGTCGACCTCATATCGTGTCTGCTTTAAATAAATGAATGTTTGATGTCTTTTTGGATGAAGTCAACTTGATTTATAATAGCTTACAAAGGTATAATAATGTTTGCTGGTTAGCCTCGGGAACGTACATTAAAAATTCATTGATTGCTTGGAAGAAACCATTCTGTTTCTGCATAATTAGGGGAAAATTGAAAAATACCCACAGTAGTTAGATGTTATGTGACTTTAAAAACTGATGTTTTCAACAGATATTTGACAACATTTCAATAAATTGAACGTAACGTCTCAAGGAACAAATGAAACAATTATAAAAACGGATCTCATTCGTGCTTTTGACGCTAAACTGCATAGCTTCAGAAACGGTTTTATAACAAGAAATTACAAGTATTTGCCGAACTTGAAAAAATATCAAAGATTTATAGATGTGCATGAGAATACAGACGAAGAAAAAGAATTAAGGTAGAATTTATTTCCATAATTGATTCTCCAATCGAAGAATTTTCAACGAGATTTTCTCAGTTCAAAGAATTATCGGAAATGCTCAAGTTTATCATGAACCCAGATGAGACTTCATTTGATAAACTGAATTTATCCCAATTCGAATTGAAGAATTTTAAATTCAACTGTCAAATCAGTCTAGTTCAATATGGTTTCAAAAATTTATTGGAATGATGAAAAAATTGGAATTAATGAAACAGAAAGATTAACAAGAAATATAAGTAAAAATACAAATTACTAGAATTTGGAAACATGTCAATTGATTCCAGACACATTTAACTGTTTGAAGAAGCTGACTCTTGTGCTAAGTTAGCCACATATTTTTTTACCTATCCCTACAAGCCATTATTTTTAGAGATGAATAACATTAAAGAATCGCTTAGGAACCGTTTGGCGGAGGATTCAGAATTCAGCATAAAATTTGTTAAAAGTAACATCTTGTTTAACATTAGTATAAGTTATTTGTTATTAATCTGCAAAAAAAAAAAAAAAAAAAAAAAAAAAAAAAAAAAAAAAAAAAAAAAAAAAAAAAAAAAAAAAAAAGTAAATTTATTAAATCGAAAACAAAAGTCATACTAATGTTACTTAAATGTGAGTTATAAGTATAACTAAAACATTTAATACTGTACAGTGAAAAATGCAACTTTCGTAGTAAATAAAGAGTTTTCAGTTGTTATTGAGTTTAATTTTTTCCTAATAATCACGAGTGAAATTATTTTGAAAGCTCGTATATAATTCATAAAACATTTCTTTAGAAAAATTGACAAGTTGATCCATAAATGTTCAACACCCATGCTATATAATATATAAGTCGTGGATAATAAGCGCTCTAAAATGATTGCAGAAAACTTCACTTACTAAGAAAGTCTTCAATGAAAGCTTTCGCCAAATCAAATCCATTAGTTAACTCAAACAGAAAAAATAATAAATTCGTAAAATAGTTTCAATTGATCAGTTCAATTGAAATGCTAAATTGCTAAATTCAGTGAAACGTTAAGTTATATGAGTAGAAAGATTTTTTAATCAAATATTGAATGTAGTTCTAGATATATGTTGTGTTCAATATATTCAAACAGTAAAAAAATAACTCAAAGCTATACAATACAAGAATTACCCCAAAAGAAACTATGCCGACACAAATAAAACCACTTACAATTATGAAATTGTACAAATAAATTTACAGAGAATTTGGAAATAGTGATACGTCTATTTTTAATAGGTTGTGTTCGATCTTGGCAGGTTTCTTATCCCGAAACCAGTCTAATATATAATTGTTGGTATATGTTTCTTGCTTAAAATGCACTTTCTTCTGTGAGTTTATCTAGACGTCTTTCTTATACAGTTAACGAATCCTGAACGTAGGTATTGAACATTGTATCTCAATCGTTATTTTTCTTAATACACAATCCCCATTTCCACAGTCGATGAATTGAGTGGAATCCTGATTCCACTGAAGAATAGACGAGAGGCAAGTAGAATGAAATTCAAATATATGAAGGTGAAAATATTTGTATTGGCTCTACGTGAAATTCAACACTAAATAGAGTATAATTTTAGAAGTCTTCTGCAGCATATATATGAACGTTTTTCCCTTTTTCCAAGTCCGTCCATACACCAGATGTTGCTATTCAAGATTAATTTCATGAGAAATTCATCAGTTAATCAACTCTAATTTTTAATATGAAAAAAAGAAAGGGAGCTTACGTTTTTTATGCAAATAATATCTGTCATTTTTTATTCGAATTTCATCTTTATACATTGTGGGGAAAATTATTTTCGCGACAAATATACTACATCATACATATATTTTCTGAATTTCAATGTTCCAGTTATTACATTTTCATCTATCAATACGTATTACATACATCGTTTGTCTTTAAGAAGGATATTTTGATTAGAAATGCTGCAATTTGAAACCTCCCGCAAGCTTTGTTGAAGACTGACTTGATATTTTTGTTCAACGGTGATACAACACAAAGACTGAATTGGTACGTGTCTCTTTAAATTACTGAACATGCTTCCTCAGTTCAAAGTCGACACATTAATTTTGAACTTGTGTAGCATTAAGCTGCAAAAGTCTGCACAAGGTATGCGATTGTACTTTGGTATCAGGACATTTTACTACAACTTGTTACTGCCTCCTACGAATGTGGCCGAGGTAGCCTAGTGGTCAAAATAATGGACTCCTGGTCTACGTGTCATGAGTTCGAGCCTAGTGCCGTTGAAGACCCGCCGCTTAGGGGAGCGATGCAGGTTAAATCTGTAGAGAGCTCAAACATCCCCTAGTAGAAGTAGTAGTTAGGAGCGCAGGTGTCACCTATAATGTAGTCCTCGTCACTTGGCCATGGTTCAAGATTACTACGTCCGTCTCGAAATGCCCTCGAGCAGCTGAATAGTGCAACTTGAATATTCACACACTCACTTGCGCCTCCTACAATTGAACGAGCATGACTTCTCGTCTAATGTGGGATGAAAGATTAAAGGTTTGAATTGTTTCGTCCCTCCAAAAGGTAAGTACACTTTTTGTAGTTCTAACCACCAAGATAGAAGATTGGTTGATGACGCAGGTTCATTTAATCGAGTTTTTACATCGGCATTTTTTCCACCGATATTCGCAGGCAGACTCGAGTTGAACTTGTGCGAATTCCAGAAAAGTTAACTTCTTCGTAGTCTGATGTTTCGATTCATAATTGAGATTGTGTATATCTACACATTAGAAATTGGGAAAATATTTGTGAAAATGTAACCAAACTAATTCTGAGGGCTCAAATTTTCAAAACGCAAAATGGGATACAAAACAGTATGTAATAAAACTATAATCCCATTTGCATGTACGCAGCTAAAAGTGTACAAAAATAAGAAAAAAGAAAATTTGAAGGTAAAAAAGTGTGATTTAATCCATTTTCTATTTTTTAAATTATTCAAAATAGAAAATTTTAATCCCAGTAGGTTCTTTCAAGTGATTTATTCCTTTCAATTGCTGATATCCCTGGAAAAATTAAATTAATTAATAAAATGACTTCCAATTAAATATTAAAAATATATATGTGTATGGTGCACGTAATAATTTTAAGCAGTAAAATTACTCAAAATTATAAAAAACTAGATTATTTGTAAATTAAATCACATAACCACAAGCATAACCACTTATAATTGTGAAATTGTTTAAATAAATTCACCGAACATTTTGAGTATGATACATTTGTGTGTATATGCCGATTTCTCTGAAGCTTTCGTTTCATAAAAATTTAAAGTTAAAATTCATTGAAAATAAACTAATATTTTAAGTATTTTTTTTTCAATCTAATATGTTTCAGCGTTTGCAGATGTGTATAGGATTGAAATTCTGGTTTTAGACAACACTTAATATTCTTTCCGTTCAGTTTAATTTTGGAAAGGTTTGCTGTGTGTGTCTTGCAACAATGAACTAAAACTCAATTCTAAGTATAGATGGATATATTTTACTTTAATTTCTGATTTATTGAGATAGCCTAAAGGTCAAGGCCATGAACACTTGGCTAGCATATCATGAGCTCGAGCCTAGTTCCGTTGAAGGCATAGAGTTTAGAGGAGCCGATGCATATTAAATATACGCCGAGGTTCAAAAGTCCTGCAGTAGGTGAGAAAGTTAGAAAACGAAGTGCCAGCTAAGCTGTCGTCCTCGTCATTTGAACATGGTCCGGAATTATGTCTTCGGACACCAAAAGCCTTTGTGTCTCATTTTATTGCGACGCCTAATATAATTCACAATCTCATATACTATGATTGATTTATAAGTCAAGCTTATGTTTCATCCTCTTATTGGTATACTTGAATTATAAATTCTGAGACAATTAATCAATCACAATGAAACTGATTTTATTTTATAAAAATTACACAGTACTAAAGTAAAAGTAAATCATTGAAGAAGTTGTAATAGATTTTGAATGTTTACAAAAAATCTATTAAACTTTTGAACAATAAGCAAATAACTTCAATGTATGTAACAGGAATTTTTGAATTAATTTTGTTCTCTCAAAAATAAAATTTGAATGTGTTCAAAGTGAAGATGTACACATTGGTGTTTTAAAAGTTTAAAACAAAATTTAATGGAAATACTTCATACTTTTGCTTTTGATTTTGAAGTAAACTTTGAAATCAATATAGTTGAGATCTGGGCAAGAGGACGAATGTCTTAATTTTTCTGTGTTCCACTATGTAGCAGCATCAAATGAACACTACTGGCTCTCCTTTTGGCCGTTCGTTAAACAATAGTATAGACACGCTGAAATTGACATTTTTGTGTTAGTTGTGAAGCTTTGATTGTTTTTTGCTGCCAAGATATAACTCTTTTATGCATGTGTAAATAAGCTCTGCTACAGATACAGGTAAGATATAACATTTCTCTTTAATATTTATGAGTAACTTGGTTTAAATACTACCTATTACCATGAATAAATGTCAATTAATTGCCTTCCTTCATGGTAATGAGAACGGATATTTTTAAGCAGACCTTCTGGGGCCAGTTGATAAGATCGTCATCTTGGAACTTGATTCCATATACAGTTTTTGAAGCTTTCATTTGGGTTCTGGGTACGGTCATGCAAACATTTTAGTAAAAGTTCTTTTGCAGTTAAGTGTCTAAATACATGTTCAAAATTTATGTATATGTTTGTAATTGTGTTATTAATCTTGACAAGAACTGGTTCTGTGAGGGAATGTTTGTAGATATAGATTTCTCCAGATAAAAAAAGCATTTGTTGTAACCGCAATAGCTGTTGTTTACATTTTAAAACTGCAATTACTCAGGTATTAAGCTTTAAACCTATACATGTTATACATTTTTGGATTCAGCATTAAATTTACTTTTTCTGAAGATAAAAATCAAAAAATAGATTTCCCGAAGGTGAAAAACGTCTTGGTTCCCTTAAAGCTTTTTTAAATTATACAAAACAGAAATAATTTTAACTCCAGTAGAGTTTTTCTAGTTATCTACTCATTTCAATTACTGATATCAATGAAACACTTAGTTTACATACAAAAATGACATTCAAATTTTTTTTCAAAAATTTTAAAATTATTAAAGTAATTAAAATATTTTAAATATTTCCATATATGGTGTACGCAAAAAATTTAATTTGTAAAAAAAAACTCAAAATTGTAGAAAATCAGAGAGTGAGTAAATTAAATCACATTAACACAAAAATAACTACTTATAATTGTGAATTTGTGTAAATAAATTCATCGAGTATTTTCTTTAGAATAGTTATAATTACATCATCCAGATAGAGGTTTTGCTCTGAAGGTTTCTGATAAAGGAACCAGGTTTACGATGATAAGATATTTCATTTTTTTATTAATCCACCTGTTAATATTTTTCAGTGTAAAGGTTGTAAACTTTTTCTTTCGCCATCGAGTGGGTAGCGATCCTGACAACCAGTTTGTTCAGTTGGCAAATGCACAATCAGCATTTATACGGACTATCAATTATATTTAATATATATTCCGCTAAAAGGGCTCAGAGAGAGGTAGTTTGGATGCAAGTCAAATTTGTAAATGTTTCAGGTGTACCTATTAATTTGTTTAACCCCTTATCTATCGCATTATAATTTTATGCATTTTTTTTCATGCAAAAATTTTTTTGAATCACTACATTGAAAATTAAGGTATATACGTACGCAAAATGCTCCACTTGGGGAAATATAATTTATTAGAGCTAATTAATTAATTAAAGATACTCAACTGTAAAATTAATTATATACACTCTTCATTTAAAAAAAAATTCTCAAATCGTGTTCTAAGGTCTACATTAGCATACAAAAAAAAAAAAAAATAAGACACTTACCTTTTGACATTAACTACATTTTTGGAACAAATAAGACAATCCTCACAATCCGATCTAAAATTTAGTTGAAAATGCTACTTCTGCAATATTCGGCTTCCTCGCTAAAATAATCATTATAGAACCCGTTCTGCCATATATCTTGAAAAGTAGATTTAAAAGAATATTCCGACTACATATCTTCAGAGTATTCATAAAAATGGTTTTTCTTTGTAATTTCAATGTGAGTTTTAAATATTTAGGTATAATTTTAAAAAAAATTATATATATTAAATTACGAATATATATTTAAGTATCTAAAGGAATTAAATTTAAATATAAATTCGCAATTTGAAAATCAAATTTCTCGTCAAAAGAAGATAGATTTTTAAAATTTAAATAATTAAAATTTTAAATCTATTAAAATATATTGAAATTAAATTGCTCCCAACTTTTTTTTACACGATTTTGAAATAAAAAGTTACATGAATTAATATAATTTTTTATACGATTTTTTTTTCTTTACACGAATCCTAAAAAAATTTAGCGATTCGTGCGACTTTGATGAGAACGATTAGTTTCAATTTATGACAGTTTATTTTAATAAAGTAGTCAATATAATGACGAAATAAGTCAGCTATTAGCAGCTTATTGAATTCGCGAGGGCTTCAGATGTGCTGCAAATATGAAATTAAATTTTCTTACTCATCATCCTGACGTTGAGAGAGCGTGTATTAAAATTTCAACGTAATCATAAAAATTGTGTAGCAGAATAACTAAAATTATATGAGCAACTTTGGAAAATAATAATAATCATCATAGTTAAAAACACTCTTTAAAGCAGACATTGTGATGAAAAAAAGAATCCAACTGTGGCAGTTAGCTCCCATCCAGTATAGTGGTTAGTGACGCTGACCACGGGGCTGTAGGGCCATAGCACGAATCCCCGAGAAGGCATTGATGTTAGTGCTGAAATCCTTCCTTCTTTCCTTTGTGTTATAATCGCTCGTGTGATATATTGTGGGGCGTACGGGATTTATAAATGTTCTCCATTAGAAAAAAAAACTGTGACAGTTGGTAACGAACGAAATTCTTCATTTGAACCGAAGCTGACACTTGTGTGTGTACAAAACATTTCTGACATATCTTTCGACGATAGTGCTTTAATCAAATTTGCAATAAACGTGCACTCTTGTTTCTAAGTACAAATGAAGAGTTGACAGGGTTTGGTATATTTAAATTTAAATTACTATAGTATGTACTAATTGAATTAACTTTCACTTTACACTGAATTTATTTTCTTGGTAATAAAAATGAATTATTTTTTTATAAATATGTAACATGAATTTTATTATTACTTTTTTGCACGATTTTTTGTTAAAATTTTTAGAGAATTTTTATCTTATGTGTTCTTTTAAAGTTTTGGAACCTATCCCCAACTTTACCAAACGTTGCATATATTTTTTTTCACGACTATTTTTGAAAGTTTTTTTAAGGAACGCATCCATCTTGTAAAAAAAGAATTGGGTATTATAATTTTGAGTATTTTTTTCATTAGATTTATATTTCACCATTTGGAAAATATATGCGTTTATAGAATTCAAGTTCTGCTTTTAAACAACACTTAATTTTCTTTCCATTCAGTTCATTTCAGTTTAATTTCGGAAAGATCTGCTGTGCGTATCTCGCAAATTTGAAATGTAATGCCATTCTAATTATGGTTGGATGTATTATGCAGTAAATGATACTTTGCTAGCGTGTCATGCTTTCAAATCTAGTACTGTTGAAGACATACCGCATAGAGGGGGCCGATGCACGTGAAAAATATATCGAGTTTTCAAAATTCCTCTAGTTGGTTTGAAAGATAGAAGAGGTTTGCCAGCTGTGTGTCTTCCTCGTCATTTGAACATGGTCCAAAATTAAGTGGTATGACACCAACAGAACCCCTGTTGATTTTTATTATGACGCTAATAGAATTCTCACTCTCACATACTTTGGTTTTTTTGGGGAACAATTTTATGATTCATCTACTCATTAGTATTCTTGAATTAATTTCTGGGACATTTAATCATCAATTACTAAGAAAAAGATTTTATTTTGTTTTATACTTTTTCAACAATAATAAAGCAAATATAAATGCATAATAGAATTTATAAAAGCTCTAAAATTTACAAAAAATCTATTAAATCTGTGGAACTATATGCAAATAAATTCAAAGTATTATAAGAAATTTCGTGAACATTGAATTTAATCTATAATAAAATTTGAACAATGCGGTGTGAAAGGGGTTATTATGTTTAAAAAGGTATGTATGTTCGAAAACAATCATTAAAAAATAACACTTTTTGTTTCAGAATCCACAAAGAGAAGAACCAAGAATGGGCTGGTAACAACGACGAAGTCCGAGGGTTTGCAATGCTAAGAAGGACGCATCCGTGATATAACGTTCCAGTTTAAATTCAATCTTGTTGTGTCGTCATCTAATCTCATAAATAAAGAGCAATCACGTTCGAATAAATTATGTGTAGAAAGCTATAAAGCGATTCAAAACGGGGGAAAAATTTCTTTCGACGTGCAATATTGTAATTTGAAGCGAATGTGCTTGTGAGAAGTTGCTCCTCTAGCACTTAATCTGATATTTTTCATTTCTTTAAAAGTAGGAAATATCTGATCATTTTTACCGAATTCTTAAAATTTAAATATTATATAGATTTTTAAAATTTTCTGAATTAAGTGGACCGATTTAATTTTTATTTTATATTAATCATCAGTAACTTAGCTACATTATACTGAATATTTTTCTTTAAAATGTTATGATTATTATCCGTAATATTAATAACACATTATTATTAATTTGCATTCTTTTAGTTTCAATCAAGAATTATAGGCAAATTACTAGGGAATACTTGTTGGTCTTAAACTCAGCAATCTCAGATCCTAAAACTGTTTACTACAAAAATCTTAAGGGTGGTGTTATTTTTGAGTATAACAGCTTATAGTTCTATTTTCATTGCTTCTTAAAATTGATGGTAATTTTGTAAACGGTTATTAATTAAATTTATGTTCTTAGGAACAGTTTTATAGAAATTTATTTCTTAAATAAGTACTATTTATCAATTGTTAGCTTGTAAAATAATTACAATAAAAATGAAAGTATAACTTTGTAAAAAGGTTCATTCGTTTTCGTAATAGAGAGCTTTTAAGTTCATACTTAATTAATTCTGATTTTTTTATGAATTATAGATATAAATAATTTGAAATAAAATTCAAACATTCCAGTTAAAATTCATTTTTTGTAAGAAATCAAGGAGATTTTCTTTTAACGAAAAACATTTAAAATAATAAAAAAGCACAGTAATTCTAGCCTTCCATTTGTCTGAATGAACAACCATTTGAAAATTTAAAATTATACAAGTAAACTCATTTAAATTTTTGATTAAATTGATTAATTTTCGAATGGTCGAGTTAGATTCTTGACAGGTTTCGAAAGACGAGACCAGTTGAATATTGAAACAGACTTTTAAGTTTATATTCAATCGTTATCACGTGCTGATTTGTTTTTAAAAGCAGTAAGCGCCGTACTTTCACGGTTAGTAACATCCCAAATATGTAAAATATACATTTTAGTTCCTCTGAAGACTTCCATATAAGAGGATACTGTCATGGTCATTAGTAAAAAATAAACATAAACGATTTTGTAAGCCTGGAGTTGCTTTGCGCCTCGCGCAAATAGGATCAAAAGTGCATTTAATATAAAAAAATTGTAAAACATTTTTCCTTATGCTTCATATGCTTTTCATTATGCTTCTCATAAAAATAATCCTTGGCGAAATAATCCTTCAATCATCTATGTTTTTCGAAATACCATAAGACTCTTTCACATGGAATACAGCTCCACAGAAATACATTACTTACAACTTCCCTAAATGACAGTGATGAATTTTTTATCTTCCAACAATTTTTCTCTGTGGGTCTTCTTTTTCTCTAAAAGAGTAGTATTTTACGTTTAAAAAGACAACGTAATAAAAAAATCTCTCATCTCGTGGGATTACAGCAAATCAAACAAAATGTTTTTTTTATTCAAAGACAGCTTGAAGTTTATGATGTAATATTGCCAGATGATATATAAATTATATCAGTGCAAATGAGTATTTTTTATTATGTCAGAAAATATTTTGTTCTAATTCATTCCAGTAAATTAATTTTTTTGAACTTTTATTTTCGATATGCTCGCGCCCTCCCCCTTTTAGGGTTCTCACGCTCTCCTAGAGGGGCGCGCCTCACAGTTTGAGAAACGCATCAATAAGATTGTATTTAATTCAATAATACTATACTTTGGCGCTAAAGCAACTATACGACTTTCTTTTAAGTGCCACCGGCGTATATAAACGTCACACTCAGCCAAAGCTTTAATAGCCGGAAGTAAATATACATCTTTCCGAAGTAAGATCATTTCTGTGAACTGTTATCCATAAAATTATTCTGAAGTCTTTGGAATGCAATATAAGGACCTTGATAGTGTATTTGTGAAAGTTTTATTTATTTCAGAAAATTTTCTTATTCATTCCTTTTCTCCCCTCCCCCCAATACATCACATAAGCGCACCTACGAAAGAACATTGGCATCGGAGACCAAATTGCGAAACTTTTAATCTGCAGTTAAGAGTTTAATCATAAACAATACAAATTATCATGATAAGTGCTCATTTTTGTAAATAGTTTTTTGACGAGTCCATAGAGTCATTGGCAATTATTAATGTTGTTCTTAACTTAGTATTGTTAAATTAATTACAAAATTCAGTGTGCTGTACTGATACATTTATAAGTGTGTTATTTAAGAGTAATTGTGTATTTTATTTTTTATTTGTCAGAATGTATTTTATTTGTTTACTTTTAGTAAATTAATAGTTTTTTCAAGTAATCCCTTGTTTCCAACTTTTCAATATACTCGCACCACCCTCGTTGAATTATCACACTCCCCTGAGAGGGGGGGGGGCACAGTTTGAGAAACGCTGATTTATTCCCAAATGCTAAAAAATAATTCAAACCAAAACGATATTGCTTCATTTTCGCATTATATTTATAAAGCTTTATAGTCAAATTTGTTGTTTGTAATGCATCAAAGCTAAAAATTCTTCAAAAACTGAAACAGAATGTGATGTAAGAGAGAAAATTGCTACAAAATATTTTATTAGAATAAAACTTGAAAAAAGCTATGTATGTATTTTCGGGCATTTTAACACTTTATGTGTGTTTCCTATTTTACTTAAAACAAATTGAGAAGTTAATGTTTAATAAACTGTGACAAATATATGTTGTAAATCAAAACCTTTGTGACGAAGCGGCATTTCATGTTAAAAATTCAGTTTTCTCAAAATAATGTTTATAAAACTGCGTGGACATTTTTCTAAAAATCTATTGTATGGGAGTACTTGCAATTTTTTATTCATATTGCTGAAACGTAACTATGTGTACTCTAGCGAGCGTTTTGAGGTATTCCAAAAATATTTGGCTGGAGACCAGATATCGTAACAAAAAATATCAATTTTCAAAAAATTCTTAGTAATAATTTTACGTTGCATGTTTTTCAAAAAACTAAATCAAATAATTTTGAAAAATCTTACTTCAGTATAAATAAAAAAGTATAATTAACATGCAGACAAAATTTGACGTTTTTATATTTAACAGTTTCTGAGGAAAAGGTATATATAAAAAGTCAATTTAACATTGTCGGAACATGGAGTACCAAATCACCATATTATGTAAGAATTTGATTCGACAATTAAATGCAATCATCAATAAGCCGTTCATAACAATAAACTTAACAATTTATTTATCCAGTATTATTAGGTCTGTCACCTTCTTACAGGGAGATCTACATTTGGAGTTCAGTTTTAGAGCGTTAGTGAAAAAAAAAACTAAAGTATACATGACCATTCAGACGCCATCTGGGGGGTTACAAAGGGAATTCGTTAGTTCTTAACACACCTTAATCTGATAAGTTTAAGTTTTTAAGACTTTTGGAAATATGCGATCTTTTTTACAGAGTTATTTCTTAACTTATTATTTTAATGGTACATTTAATATTTTATGAGTTAGGTATGCAGATTAAATTTTTATTTGATATTAAATATCAGTAACATAGCTTTGATATATTTAGTGTTTTAGTTTAAAATAATATGATTATTATCCATATTATTAGTAATAGATTATTCTTAGTCTAGTTTCTTTTTGTTTCAATCCTGAAAAAAGGCTAATTACAAGGGAACGTTATTTGGCATTAAGCATAGAAATCTCAGTTCCTAAAATAAACAGTTTGCAACAGTAATCTTGATAAAATTTTATTTTTCACACTGTATTCTTGTGATATTATGTGGGTTGTCGGTATGGATTCATTGTGATACCCACTAGCTAAATGATGGGGAAAAAACTGAATCCTTTGTTCCTGGTATTCAGCTTTACACATGTGAAAATCAGCATTCAACGTTTTTCGCTTTCGTTTCACATGGAATCTAATTGTTTTGATTTCATAAGCCTTTCTCATCATTTTTAAACGATGTGAAACAACTTTTTGGATTACTCCTATCGCAAGTGCAATTTTTCCTCGTATTGAATCTTCAATGAATCGTCCTTCGATAATCTTCCGCTAAGTTCCATTCCTTTCTAAGTCAAAATCAGCCTTTTAAAACATTTGAAACAACTCCAAATATTTTGATAAAACAATTTAGCCTCACCATGTGATTCTTCAAGCAATCGATGCGCCCACAGTATAAATTCCTTCAAACTCAAGAGTAAATTATGTTTCACCCTAATGTTACTCATTGGGATCAAACCTGGATATTTTTTTCTAGAGGAAAAAATATTAACTTACTTGCTAATTAATAAAAATTATGGTGTTGCCCGGATAATTTTAAGGTGAACCTAATGTACTTACTCTACTGTCTATCTATATAAAAATGTAAATTTTCATGTCACGCAAAATAAAGGGTATCGTCTGGGAATTTCAATCTAAAACGACTCTGAGGTTTCAGTTTTTAACAACTTTTTTGCGGAATCGAAATATTTTTAATCTAAGAAAATATATATGCTCATTTAGATATGTAGAAGGAAAGGCAGAAAGCATAGGACATGCAACTTTCTCCTTTCAAACATCTAACTCTCGCCAACAATGACATTCAACTAATTTATAAAATAGCTGTGTATATTTATTTTTAGAGTTATCTTTTAGAATTTTTTGTAACAAAGGAAATGTCCATAATTTTGAAGATGTTTAACAAATAAGATTCAGTACAAATTTATCAATTTCCTTCCACTAAAAAATTGAAAAATTCGTAGAATTGTGTAGAGTGTCACTGACAATTGTACCACGGTCTTAGGGTGGCACTTGTGCCATAAGTTGCCAATTGCTGATAAAAACCTTTTAAATCTGTAAATTACAACCATACCTATTCTGTGGATGGCATATATTGTCCAACGGCGGAAACTTAATTTTTGATGATTATTGATTGATTGTTAATTGACGTGGCAATCAGAAGAATTTCAAAAACATTATAGGCTATAGAAATAATATTTTAAATAGAGTCAAGTGACAAATAAATCGATACATTACTTTATGAGCTACATCGCGTAAATCTGCTCTTTTTAGATCAGGTGTCGACAACCTAGAGCACGCAGTACAATTTTCAAGTTCACTCTACACTATTCCATAGAAATGTTAATTTTCGTCTGGATGGAAGTTGATTAACCTGTAATGAACCTTATTTAAGAAACGATTTCAGAATTATGCACATTTACGGAATGAAGAAATAATCTGAAAAATAAGCCTAAAGTTAAATTTACAGCTATTTTGTAACTTATTGATGTTAGTGCTGGAAAGATTTATTTGTTTCATGAAAAAAAAATATATATATAGATGTAATCTTCTTTCATTTTTCGTTCTACATATCTAAATAAAAAAATCTTTCCTCATATGAAAAATGTTTCGAGTTCGCACAAGATATTGTTTAACAACAGAATGCTCAAATTCGTGTACAATTAAAAGAAACAAATGAAACACTTAATATTGGATATAAAAGTAGGGAAGTGCGAGCAGTAGATCCGTATTTAATTTTTTTATCTTTTACTTAACCAGAATGATATATGGGAACATTATATTTTTCTTATTTTAGTAAGTATGTTTAAAAATACATAATATATGTATGATTTTAGATATTTCATAATTTTTCAAAGAAGTAGTTCTATTTTTTGCTGTTTATTTTTATGTTAAGAAATGCCTTTGAGCTAGCAAAATTAATATATAATGAAACTAAATCAATATTATTGACCTATATTCTCTAACACTCTTCATACACTATCGCGGGAATCGAATTTTTAAAAATGTCCCACTGTGTGGTACACTGAATCATACTGGTAGATTATTTAACCCACGGCTAAAAGGCTGCCGTCCCCTGTTCTACATAGTTAAGTAAATTGCAATAGACTCGGTGGTTTAAAAAAATCATAGTTATATTTACTAATGTAGTCATTTTCTTCTTGGTTTGATTTTTGAAATCATAATTGAAATTGTGTACACCTACACATTGGAATTCGGGGGGGGGGGATATTTGAAGTTGTACGCAAAGGTATTCAAAAGGATCAAGTTTTCAAAATAGAAACCAAAATAGTACACAAAAACTATAACCTCCTCTATATGCACGAAACAAATCTACAAAAAAAAAGCGAAATATATGAAATTTGTAGATTAAAAATGCGTGGTTTGCCCAATTTAAATTTTTCAAAGTAATCAAAATAAATTTTGGTCCATGTAAATTTTTTCAATTGAACGATTTATTAAATTACAAATATAATTCCAACGCCTTTTTTAGAATTTGTTCCACGTTTGAGGGTACGCAACGGCGATATATCTTCAGATGTCTTTTATACTTTTTATATTTCTTCCATGGGTACACAAATTTCTACATTACCTGACAGATCTTTTACCGATGGAGTAGTCATTTCATCATCATCAAAATACTCTTCGTCAGTTAACTCATCCACAGGTGGTAAAGCAATTATATCAGGCACTATTTCCTTAGAAAACATATATTCTAACGCTTCTTCGACGGTGTGAATTACTTTACGCCGAGACATTCTGGAAGAGATGAAAAGGGGGAAAGAATGATATTTGTTACCACTAACACCCAGCGATCTATTTATAGATCAGCATGTTTAGACTTACATTTTAATAATAAAATAGTTATTTTTCTAATATAAATAGCCCAGAATAATTAAATAGGTATTGAAAATGAGTCATAAAAAAAGTATAACTTACTTTAAATTTTTTTTCTGATGGATACAAACTTTGAAGCTTTAAAATGGCGAACATCAGTTGCTTGCTGATGGACTGCTGTGGGAAAGAATGCTTCAAATCTCCTTTGGGGGGTGTGGCCATATGTATAAGGAAACCAGCCAATGACAATACGAAGTGATTAAAAGATATCGTTTTCACTTGGAGCTTTGCGTGGGAGGTGATCCATAAATAGATCACTGGGCGGTAACGGGTTAAATTACAAATATAAGTGAAAGATTTAATTAACATATTAAAATGACTAATAATTTTAATAAAACTACTCAAAAATATGGATAAGTGCAGGGTTTGTAAATTAAATCTCACTAACAAAAGAATAACCACTTATAATTATGAATTTCTGTCAATAAATTCACCGAATATTTTGAGTAAATTATCTATCTCAGTAATATCTGTGTTGTTTGATTTCTCCTAAGGTTCCTGATAACGAAACCAGTTTTTGGACAAAAAGAGATGTTACTTTTTTTTCTTTATTTATTTTTTAGTGTAATTGTTGTAAAGATTTTTCTTACGCCATTAACTGCGTAGTGATCTTGGTAACCGGTTTTTCAGGATGGCGAATATCATTTATGTGCAGACTGTTAATTAAATTTAATAGAGATTCCATTAAAAGGTCGCCGAGGAGTAAGTTGGATACAAGTTAAATGTATGAAGTTTTAAGGGGTTCCCTTTCATTTGTTGATTGAAAAGCGCTAGTTAAGTTATCCTGAAAGTGACCATTCGTCAAGGGTGGCTTTCAACAAATCTTAAGATATTATACATATTGTTTTCAAATAGCGTATGTGGTTCAAAACTACGAGGTCCGTCGCCCAAAACCTTCGTGTAGCTGAACAGTGCGAATTTAATATTCACTCCTCACTTATTCAAATAGAGCAATTCAAACTTGAGAATTTGTTCAACGAAATTATAAGACAAAATTCATACAGGGCTCCTGCATCAAGCAAATTTCAAACCATAAAAAGTCTATAGAATAAATGCAATAATTTTAATAAACATTATGTATTTGAATAAATGGAATACAACTAAGGACATGGAGAGTTAGCGAGCAAATGTTAGACCATGTTTACTTCAAAAAAATAATCGCATTTTATAATGCGGTAATTGAAAGAGAATTAAAGAGATTGTTTTTTATATACTTTTGAAACACTGTCCTCAAAATGTGGACAATTCTTTTAAGAAAATTATTTGTAGTATTTTCTATAGAATTTTCTGAAAAATTTTAAAATGTAAAAAATATTTAATATTTTTAATTTTGCTTAAAAATAATAATAATTTAAATTAAGGATATGTTTTAAGTACTTATAAAAATAGAATAATAGAAATAGAATAATAGAATAATAGAATAATAGAATATAGAATAATTTGAAAAAAAACCTTTTTTCACGTCATGACAAGATTTTTTAAAGATTAGTGCTCATTATTGTTCAAATTACTTTTAATCAAATATGTTTTACGACTACTCTTAAGAGATTAATTATATTCATCACAACAACGTCTTAGAGATATTTTCATCTAACGTAGTAATGCGTTTAATAGTATGTACAGTAGATTATTTTCTTCAAAATATTATACAGCATTTTTTAAAAATAATTTTTAAAGAATTTAATGATGTATTTAAATCGTATGTATACAGAATTTAAACATATGTGAGAGTACATTTATAAAAAAAGCACAATAGCATATATGTGTATTAATAAAATTGGTAAATTTTATCAAAGGAAATGATGAACTATTTTTTTGTATTTATCCAGAATGGTAACATATATGTATAAAGTGGGTAATTTCTTAAATTTTTTCTACCCTTTTTTCTTGGGAAGACAACAAAATTTTCAGAAAATTTCGAACTGATTTAAGTTTTGATTGCTTTTTTGCAGAAACATTATTAATATTACCCAAATGAAAATAGTTTTTTTTTGTGATAATTATAGAAGGTCTCGTTTTGTGAGGTTTGAATACTGTAAATTTAGCGTTTTGAATATAAATGAAAGTTCCTGTCAATTAATCAATAATTATGAAAAGAAATTGAGTATGTAATATAATATAAATCTTGGACAATAAGCGCACCAAGATGATTGCGGACAACTTTAATTACTTTCTAAGAAAGCCTTCAATGAATTCTTTCGCCAATTCAAATTCGTCAAGTTATTGAAACAGGAAAAATTAATAAATCCATAGTATGGTTTTAATTCATATGTTCAATTCAAATAATGATCTCAATGATACGTTTTGTTACATGAGTACAAGTATTTTTAATCAATTATTTAATTTAGTTCTAAATATATATTTTGTTTAATATAATCAAATGGCAAAAAAAAACTCAAAGCTTTAAAATATATAAAATACAAGAGTATCTCAAAGAATATATACATACATAAAGAAAACCACTTACAAATATGAAGTTATACAAATAAATTCACTGAGGGTTTGTAAACAGGGGACCTTTTGTGTTCAAGATAATTTTTTTAATTTAGTAGTTTCTGATTCTAAGACACCGAATGTTTAATTTTTAATGTAATCTTCTTGCTAAAAATTCTGCTTACTACAGTGCTAAACTGTATAGACGTTTTTCTGACTCATTCAACAAATCCTAAACGGTGAATAACGAACATTGTAGCCAATTCCATATTCTTGTTAATACAAAAAAAGTGTTTTTAGTCAATGATTTGAATAGAATCCTGATTCCAAAAGAATAATCAAAAGGCATTTAGGATTCAAGCAAAATGTTTGGTTAAACTATTGTTATTGACATGAGGCGAAATATTCAACACACAGAATAGAATATACTTTCAGAAGTAACCCTACAGCACAGAATGTTTCCTTTTTTTTCAAGTCCGTCCATACGCCAGAGATGCTACTTTTCACTACAAACTTCAAAAACACAATCGTCAGTTAATCATATACTGTAATTAAAATGAAGAAAGAAGAAGAGCTTTAAGATTTTATGCAAAAAATGTCTGTTATTTTTGATAAGGAACATCTTTATACATTTAAGAATTTTGTGTAAATATACTTAAAATGTTACTGTATTTGGGTTAGCAATACGAAAACCTTAGAGAGTTCCGTTTTCAATTTCTGATCTTCATCTTAAGAGAAATAGCTTTGTCTTGAGCTTTCTGCTATTATCCTCGAAAAAAAACATTCGTGAAAAATAGAAAAATATGGCGAAACCAACTGCCACTGTGATGAACTCGTCACCAAATTCAACGACAAATGATGAGAGATGAGATGCTTTTATGTGGCGTTTGTCAGAGTGGAGGGTGAAAATAGCTTTGATAAAACAAATTGGCTCGTGTCACAGGCTATTCTGACTGTATTTCAAAGCCAAGTTAGCCTCCTTTCTACCAAATATGTGAAGCCAAATCGCTTCCATTCACATCCCCTCTTAAATCTAGCCTGCATGGCTGGTGTTTTCCATATTTTATTCCTTTCCAGAAGGGAAATCTCTTCGTGTTTAGCAATTTTTGTTTTATATTAAGGAAGAAATGCATGAAATTACATAGTAGCTTGACGGGACGGTTGTATTATGTCGTTTTAAGCGTTTTCGTGTCAAACGTATATTTCACTATATATCTCTTCTCTGTGTAAACATTGTATACATTTTCTTACACAATCAAAAAGTTTCAAAACTAGAAGTGAGCATGGTAGCTGATTCGTTGCTTTTGCAACTACACAACTCTTTTTTATGTAATTGATGTATTGAATCATGATTCCGATAAAGAATCGTCGAGAGGCAGGTAGGATGCACTTAAATCTTCACCAGCATATGAAGCAACAGATGCGGCTTCTACTTACAAAACTCATGATAAATTAATCACTTAGTTAAATATTTAAATTGAGTATGAAGAAAAGAAAAGCAGTTTATATGTTTGTTTTTTAAAAAAGTTATCGGTTATTTAATAGTCAAGCTTTTATCAATATACAACAGGGAAGAAAAATTTTCTTCCGCAATAAGTATATTGACTTATACCTATATTCTGTAAATTTCTTTATTTTAGTTGTTTCGCTTCTATATATAAATACTTATTACATGTACGCGATTGTGTTTCTAAACTTTTTGTCATTTTTTTTTAAAGTCATAAATTGAAGCAGCACACAAGATTGGTAGACGATCGAGGTAATGTTTGAACGATATATATCGGCACTAAACCACAACGATACACAAACTGACACCTTAGTCTTCAAAATTCTTCAACATGACTACCTTTAACTTTCTCAGATATAAGTTACAAAAGCTCCTGTACGCAGCAGGTGACGTTAGAAAGATATCAAGACTTTTAACCACAGAATGAAAATATCTCCCGCGATTACAAACGGGTCCTCTAGACCACTTTGCGCTTAAAGTATTAAAAGTCACATCTTAGGATGTATTTGTCGTGTGACGTAAGTGGTAAGACCTCTAAGGGGTATTTTTGTTCTGTGTATAGACTAATACTCTTTCTGTAGCACAAAAGCGAAATCAGGGGAGGGGAGTGTATAGCGCTTGTTACATTAACTCACTAACAAGTTGTTAAAGAAAATCATTCCGAATACATATATATATATATATATATATATAATATTATATATATATATATATATATTATATTATATATGTATGTATAAAGTAGACGTTTATTATTATTTAATTAAAATTTCACGGTTTTTTGCACCAATTACTTTAGAAAATGGTACAAAAGATTCATGTAAAAATGCCATCGGCTTTTATTTTGTACTTACAACAGTGCTTCTCAAACTTTATATGTTTTTGACCAACATTCAATCTTAATTTTCATCGCCTTCCCTCGTACACTAAACACACACACAATGGTATTGAATTCAATAACGCTATACTGTGTTGCAAAAGGTACAGATCAACTTTAACGTCTTAAGTGTCAACGGCATATATGAACGTCTCGCTCAGCAATGTCTTAATTGCCGGACGTATATATACTTCATTCGGAAGTAGATATTTTCTGTGTACTTCTTAGTAAAATCATTCTGAAGGCTTTGGCGTGCAAGAAAAGGACGTTGACAGTGTTTGTGAAGGATTAACTTAGATTTTTAGTGAATATACTTATTTATTCCTTTTCCCCTCTCCCTCAATACATCACATAGGAATTCTTACGAAGAAAACGGTGGCATTGGGCAGCGAATCGCGTTACTTTTAATTGGCAGTTAAGGAATTCTTTATAAATCGTACAAATTATCAAGATGTCAAAACCATGAAAAAACTGCATTCGCTACATATTATTGTCCCAAAAAAACTTTTAACAAAATGCTGAAGTTATAACTGCCTAAATCAGTTTTAACATAACTGATTTAGGCACTTTTTGCTGAAAGTGTATTTAAATGAAGCATCAGGTTCAATTGCGTTACGCTAACTCGGTTTCCCTCGGCTCTTGTCGGACACCGCGCTCGGATGAGCGACACTCGCAAAGTTTAGAATTGAAATCTCTTTAGGCGCGTGTTATTTTTAAGGAATCTTTCATGCACACTCTTTCCGTTACATTTTTTTCTTTCTTTAAATATACTGTCATGTAGCCCTCTTCCACTTAACTTCAGCAAGTGAACGAGAGAAGAGGAGCGTATAATTATAAGTAATTAAAAAGATTACTCTAAGTTATGAAATCAAAACAGGGATGCTGGTAATTAATATAATAATGCTTCAAAGTTTGTTGATAAGCTGCCACTCTCCATTGAAATCCAGAAGTTTTAATGGATTATCTAGTAAAGATGAGAGTTTCCGTTGAACATTGTTTATGATTAATAAAGTTTGAAAATGTTTCAAAAGTTGACTTGCCAGCTGTATCAGAAAAAAAAACGTGAAACAGTACAATGATCGTTTCAAATCATTGAACTTAAGGAAATATTTTTAAATCTTCAAAGTTTATAAAAGATAAGGAATTTGTCTCGGACTTCCCTGTAACCGCAGTTGCGCAACGTAACAATGAAGACGAGTTACATAGGTTACGTTCACAACAACAAAAGGAATGTACAAATGCAACGGCTTTTGGTGTTTAAAATATTCCTCCTAAATATTAACTCCTTACAGCT
>BMAO01039506.1:0-16479 GCA_019973975.1 Trichonephila clavata
CTCAGCACCAATTCCAGTTTTTCGTGCCGAAAACCGAAGGCCTTTTCCTCAGTCAAAACTCAGAAGAAGCTGTCATTGAAACGCCATCGGGCGTCACACAGCAACCTTCCTCATTTCCTCGTCAAAACTCTCTCGCTTCATATGTAGCACACTCAGTCAGAAAGCTATACCTCATTTCCACAGGTGAACGATTGCGGCGATCTTTGCTGCCAGGCTTGAAATTCGACGATATGACAGCTTTTTCGTGCTGCTGGAGGTCCTTCAGGTTTTGCCAAGGACGCTCTCGCCTACCCAAATGTGATATTTTTTTGGTGGGTTCTGTGTGAGGAAGATCGGTCGATTCGCCCTGAAAAAATCGACGACCGACTCACTCACTGCCCGAGTTTCCGATTGCTTTTTTAATGATGTTCTTCTTTTGTTTTGTGTTGTGTTGCTCGTTCCGAAACACGAGCCAAACGGGTCGTGAAGTTCTCATATTTAAAAATAACAGTTAGATGGTAGTTCTTTCAGTTTAATGTTCAAGTTCTGATTAAGGATTGGGGAATAACAACGAATGGTTCTTTTATTATTTTTTCCTTCTTGTTAAGAGGAAGGTGACAGTGTTAAGCATTACCATCAGACGGGGAATGGGAACGTTTGTTTTGAAATTCGAAGTGTTCTACTTTTTTGATTATTTCAATTATGTAATGTCGGTGACTGTGCAATGAGCTGTGAGTAAACGAGGGAAATAAGTGTGATGTTTTAAAAAGTTCAATTTTAAAACTTTGGTTTTACTAGGATTTGTTTATTGCGATATAACATGTTTATTGTATTATGTATCACTTTCTGAGAGCATTGCATTCAAGTTGATTGTTTTAGAAATAATCATTCAAAACCCGAGCGAAACGAGGCTGAAATATTTCATATGACATTACACTATAAAATTTCACAAGCGGATTACCGTAATCAAAAACGCAAATTGATATTTCTTGTTTAAATTTCCTGTTTAATAACCGTTTTTTATTCGTGAAAGTAATATCAATTACGTGAAAAATTCTATTTTTTTCCTGCTAGATCACAGGGTTCGAATTTATTTTGATACCATGAATTGTATGGGAAAAGAAAAAAATTGTTAAGATATCCGTTTAAAAACACACACACATTTCCTCCCATGGTTAAAATATTCTTACGAGTATTTAATTCGCCTCTGAATTTTAAATATTTAGAAGCCTTTAAGAATATCTTTAAAAATTTGTAAAAAAATTTTACATTATTTTTGATTTTCTTAGGATATTTAACTGTGTTTGGGGGGGGGGGAACCGCGTGATTTTGAAAAGGATTTAAATGAACATCTTTTTATTAGTGTCACTTTTGAATTATAATATACATATAAAATTATTTTAAGAATATTATTACAAGAAAAATCATTTAATTGCAGTTTTTTGCCAAAAGATGGAGAAAGATGGCATATTTTCAAAACTTTCACTTGTTATGAAAAATGCTTCTATAATATAGCATTTAGCTATATATAGCTAACCTTTCTGTACAGAGTCTGAACTAGGTTTTTTGAAATATTTAATTTTAAAATATATTTATTAAAGTTTTAATACGTCAAAATAAACAAAATTAATGTAAAAAAACACCGATTATTATTTTAATTGATTGAAAATTGTTTAAATCTTTCAAAAATCCTAGTATATATACTGTATATTGGCTTAGCTGTGAATGGGCAAGATGTTATATTACAGTGGGATTTTCCATAAAATGAGAATGTTTTGAAAATATGTCCTTTTTTCTTAATACTTTGCATTTAAATATTTTTTATTGTAATAATATTCTTAAAACCATTTTACATGTATATTCTAATTCATGTGACAGCAAATACGAAAAAAATTATTCATTTATATTATTTTGCAAAATTCCGATTTCGCACGTATTGAGTCACCTTAAAAAACATTTTAATGTATACAAATCATTAGTTTGGTATTCAAGAGGAATGTAAAAATGCCATTTGATTAAAATTACTTTGAGAATACAAAAGAGATGGTAAATGATCGCTTAATTTAGTTTTTAAAGGGATAAATGAATATTCAATTTATTTTTTTATGAAAATGTATTTCTTTAACACAAATACTTTTTTAATCAAAGATCCTTTAGAAATAATATTTGAAAAAATTCTCAAAAATAAGATTTGGCGTTTAAAATTTGCTGAAAGTTGATAATGCCATTTTAAGAAATTTAAACAATTTAATCGAATTAATTTCTTAGAAATGACAGCAATGGGTTAAATTTATGTGACGATATAATCATATGATAGATGCAATCACGTGATACCTAAAAAATCAACAGCGGCCATGTCGTATTATTATGCGGCATGTAAAAAATTCCTTGAAGTGCCCGTTTGGCTAGGATGCTCTCGGCAAAATTAAAAGCCGCCCATCCAGTATAGTGGTTAGCGAAGCTGACTGCGGTGCCATAGGGCCTGGGTTCGAATCCCGGAAAAGGCATGGATGTTTGTAAATGTATAGTGCCTTCGCGGCATGGAAGTACTCTAAATAATCGTTGAGCCGCTAGTTCTCTCGTGAGGATGGTGGAAGGGGAAGAGATGTGGAAGGCCCCTGCAAGGTGTTCTCCCTCAAAATTGGGGTGGAACTGAGCAAAATCGTACTGTCACCTGCATGGTGCTCAAAGCTAAGGCTAACGACAAACATAAAAATCTAGCCCTTAGCTGCAATGAATTTCATGGACCTTGATCTAACGTTACTGTCGATCAAGTATAAGCAACAAACAACAGCAACAACATGTTTCCTGCCAATGCTCGGAGATTCATGTGACGTCATCACTGGCATAGCTAGTTCTGAGTGGGCCCTGTATCAAAAATCTCTTGGGGGCCCTTTCAGGGCCCTCATTAATATTTTACGATTTTTTTCTAACACATGTGGGGGCCCCTGTAGCTTGGGAGCCCGTATCATTGATACGGCAGTAGGTACGCCCCTGGATGTCATAGTCAAATGATAAATACATCACCTGTTTGCAGCCAATCAGCTCATTCACTTCGTTGTTGCCAACGTTTGCTTTTCACACAAGCTTTCTATTAAAAAGTTCATATATTTGTCAACAATAATAACTCTCACAAGTAAACAAAATCCACTTGATTTAAAAGTACACGTATAATATTTATTTTTTAAATCTTGAAAAACTTTTCGAAGAATATCTTAATACTTGAACACTTTTATTAAATTATAAAACTTGAAGCTTTATCTAAATTTCACAAGTAGAAGCAACAATTGCAAGACAAATAGCAGCGCTTAGAATTCAATGGAGAACACGTGACTGCATTTGTCATGTGATAGTCACGAATTTATCCCATTAAGGGAAGTTATATTATTGTTATTTGTGAACAGCTTTCGGTTCTTATTTCTTCCCAGTTTAAAGTTTCGCTAAACACAGCCGATACTTTTCATAATTTTGAGCAAGGTCTAATGACGTGGTTGACACGGGCTGGTATCTCTCCCAATCACATCCAAAAACCATGTCAATTTAACTTCCTATTGTGTTAAGGATCCGTCTCCTTTTTATAGTCCCATTGATCTTATGTTATGTTCCCTTTTTTTCCCATAGATTAATGCATTGAATTAAGAGTAATAAAGGGGGGGGGGATAATAATGTTTACTTAGAAATTACCTTTTTTAGCCGATTTCTGAATTTAAAAAAAAAAAACCCTTAACTGTGTCGTGACTGAAAGCCACTCCTTACACTACTGTCTCCATATCTATCTGAAAATACTGCGAGATGTGTAGGCGGACTTAAATGATCAAAAGACATAATTGCAAATCAAGTAGATTTATTGATTCTATCAGCACATAAGTTTAGACACACACAATTCAATTAAGAAAAACAAATAAGAGTGGAGTACAAAACGGGGAATCACTACTAGCGGAATATTCAGAATGTCAACTGAATCTTAGGACAGCTTAAACGCGCACAAGTACAGCTACGCCACGTACGAATGTTCGCAATATCTTAAATAAAATCACTGACCTTATATCTTACATCGGTTGTTCCTTCGTGAGGATTTCTGCCTTTTTAATGGCTGGAAGAATGGGTGAAGAATCCACGCTCTGTAATAAGGATTTTTCTATCTTCAATCCGCTTCTCTTCGCGTAGCTACACACGTAACAGGCTATCTACGATTGTCAAGTTCGTGCTGACGCGTCTCGATCTTTAATTCACTTAACTTCGCTCTTCCTATCACTTCACTTTACTTAACCCTTTAACTCGCGAAACCCGAACTTATATAATATATCTTATTTGCATAAATCACGCCTGGCTCTCGGTGAAGATTGGTTGAAATAAATAAATTATTTAGGAAAAATAGAGGAGGTTAGTTAAAGACCGTATAGATCCGTCACAACTGGTTTGCCCATGCGCTGTACGGGCACTGATATTTTCCCCTCTTTCTATTTATACGTATTTTCAATTCTTATACTGAGATCATTAGTGCTAATGTGTGTGTGTTTTTATGAGATACAGATTGTCGACGGTACTGAAATACTTCTTATTCGAGATTTTCTTTGTGGTGATGGCGGAATTTTTCATTGAAGGCAGGAATTTAGATTCCAGGAAATTTTCGAAAAGGGATAGTGATAGGCAAAACAATGTTCAGTTTGTTGTTTGAGAAGAAATGAAAAGGGAAAGAAAATCCAAAAAACCCCGATATATTTCTGCTCCGACTGCAATATAAGACTTTGTATTACACAATGCTTCAAGCTGTATGTACATATATATGCACACACACAAAACCCTTAACACACTTTGGTAAAGACGTACGAACACGAAATTTTTTTCAAATATGACGGAAATTCTTTTTAGATTTATGAAGCATTCCTCGCAGCACTCAGAGTGTACTTATGAAATGACAACATTTAGGGTTTTTGTGTTTCACAATATAAAATAAAAAACAGCGAAAACTTTAAAATTGAAAATTAAAACAAAATACTTTCATTTCTCATTTTGTTACACAATATTTTCATTTTCTCATTTGGCTACAAAATTTACATTTTCTCATTTTGTTACAAAAAAAACTTTCATTTTCTCATTTTGCTACAAAAAAACTTTCATTTTCTCATTTTGTTACAAAAAACTTATATTTTCTCCTTTTGTTAAGTATTATGCATAGTTATGTACAGTAAAAAAAAAATGTGCCTTTTTTTAAACATCTTCGGCAAAAAAAAATGACCGATTAAGTGGTTAAGGGATAAGTTTCTGAATTTTCAGATCTTTAATATATGCTTAGAAATATTTTCAAATATCAAAGAAAAAGTGTAATATACTTCTGAAAGTGTAATATACTTCTTGTTTTTGCTTTTCGGGTTTACTGTATTACGTTCACATCCACCATCCTAGACCGGGGGAGGGGCACCATGTCGATCGTGAAGGCAATTTTGCTTGATTGCGAAAATAATTTTTAGAATCAGACAGCGAATAGACAGCAAGATAAAAAAAAAGCACTTCTTCGCAATGTCTACGACAACAAATCGATCGTGACATATTTAAATAAGGATAATGTGATCTACTCTACAAAGAAAAAAATTGATCACCACTGCAACTAGACTATAATTGAGACAGAAAGTGGTATTTAAATAGAAGCAACGTTATGTTCATGAATTTAAAATAAAACAGTAGATGTGAGCCTAAAATGAGTATATTCGACAATTTTTTATACTCAGCAAGGAATAATAAATGAAAAAGTACTTTATTACTCGATATTTTTTAATAAAATTATTTTTTTAATAAATTTTTGCAGTACATTGGAATGCGTGCAAATTTATCGTGATAAAAAATATCTGACATTTTAAATATAGACTAAAGAAAAATTGCATAAAATTTTTCCAAAGTTTGTGGTTTTTCTTAAAATATAATGTAAGCATTGTTTTTGCAAAAAAATTAGATAAATTTAAAATGCGTCAGGGAAATTCCATATTTGATAATTTGATAAAAAATGTTTTAATATCAAAATTCTCCACAAAAAGTTTTTCAAAATTTAAAAAAAAAAATTAAACGAGCCTTATAGTATTCGCATACGATGTGTAACATCTGACATGTTATCGTGATAAATACGCAATAATAACTTAAATACTGAAAAAAATGAATCGGGAATGATTGGAAATAATTTTCTATCGAATTATTATATCTTTAATGAAAATTTTATTTAATTAACACAAGGAGTAATGCAATTTGTTATCAAAAATAATTATTCTTGTTCAATTTGGGGAAGAGTGGAAACTTATGATAACTATGATTTAGTAGCTGGTTGAGGACCTTGTTAGATAGGTCACATGGATGGGCCATGAATATTCCCAGAGTGATATAAAAAAAAACCCAGAGTGTTATTGCGGTTTTTAAAAAAAATTAAAATAATTAAATAAAATAGTAGTGCAACCACAGCAACCAGCAACTGGAAACTCAGCCTGTTTGTAGAGAAAAAAAGGAGACAAATCGAACACAGCAGGTCCTGGGCCTGTAGGTGCAAATGGGGCGGAGGTAGGGCAGAAAGAAATAACGAAACTAACCCCCCAAAGGGGTGGAGGCATCAATGTAGAGAACGAACATAAATAATTCCGAATTAAGTGAAGATGGGGGATTCCCCAAGTATCATCATACCTTTAACCAAACCTTTAAACCCCATAGGATTAACATAGGTTTTTTAATTTTAGTGACGAAGTTTTTTAATTTTAATGACCCACTACTATAGAACAAATTGGACAAAAAGATGTAGCTCGACGAGAAGAACCTATGGTTCGAGTTTCAAAGCAGAGATTCAAAAATCCTCGCAGAGATAGTTTTAAAAAATTTAAAATGCTTTAAAAACATGAAATGGGGGGAGGGGGTGGAAAGGTGATTACTGCAATAAAATGATATGTACAGATAGCTCATAGGGTTATCAATCGTATCAGGTAGGTGCGGATGAACAAGGTGACCTAGCATTCGAGATATAAAGGAAATAGCCCTGTAGGGAGGAGCACCTGAGAGAAGGTCGATTTCTCGTATATCTCGCGATATGACGTAATACTATCGAACCTCCGAATATCAAGACCCTAGCTCAATTCCAAAGGGGGGGGCAAAATGTTTACCCAACCCCATAGGAATGACATGGGAACATGAGATTTTAGTGCTGGAGCCCCCTAAGCCTACCAAAAGAGTGCTAAGTGTATAAATGGTTGGGCCTCGCCGAGGAGAACCTGTGGTTCAAATCTCAAAGCAGACTCAAATCCACATTTCAAGATATTACAGATTTAAAAAAGTTTTTAAAAGTTTAAAACATTGAAATAAAATACAAGGAATAACCCTATGAGCAAGAAATTTAGTGAGAATATACAATGGGAGCCAGAGGGATTGAATGAGCTAGGTCCGGGTGGACTGAGAGCCTCAGGTGTCATGCTATTGGCAAAATGCTGTTCAGGGGGAGGCACCTGGAGGGTTCCAGTCTTTGTCCTTCCGAACCAAACAGGTAGTACTATCTATTCCCCAAATATCAACCCCATATCATCAAAGGATTAACACTATAAGATACTATAAGCACGACAAGATTAACATGGGAATTGATATTTTAGTGTGTAAGCCCTCCCTTGCCCAAAGCAGGTCATCATTAGTAAAGTAACTGTGAAGGGGGGGGGGACAGGCCAAATCGATCGACGCCACCACGAGCGCTCATTTGTCAAATCAAATAGCGCACGCTTCCCCGGTTTCCTGTTACACATTTCCGTCCCTTTTCACGAAATCACTTCCACAAATAAATCAGACGCATTTTGTTAATCTATGTGCTGTGTTATTTTTGACAAATATGTATTAAGAAAGTTTCCACACAAGCAAAAGTTGGCTACAGTGAAGCACATGTACTGATTGACTGGAAACACGATTGTGGTTATCATGTGTCTATGACGTCATGTGAGTTCAGACTATTATCGTTTTTAATAATACTCTTTCAATATATCTAACAGATAGGTAAATTACATATGAAAGAAAAATATAAGTTATATTACAGTAAGATTTGCGCCCTTCAGAAATCGAATTTGTTTCACAGTAGCGCGCATAACAGGAGGGGGAAGGGGTCCAGGGATCCAGAACCCCCTTTGCAAAGTCATTGATTTTTTTAGATTGATTATAATTTTAAATATATATATAGTATGTAAAATTTAATTAAGAATTTGTTATTGATAATTATGGGTAACAAGAACGGTGGACTTTCGACCCTCCCCCCCCCCCCTCCCCCTTGAAAAATTCCTGTGTGCGCTACTGATTTCAAAAAGCGTAGAAAATAATCAAATTTTTTAATATTGCATAAAAATGAAAAATGTGTTTAACGATGCAAGAGATACTTGTCATTCCTTACTTTTCCATTTCTTTCGTTTCGTAATGAATAAATTCCTTTCTTTTATTCGTTAATGAAGAAAATGAAGTGTTTTTCAGGATTTTCTTTTCATCTAAAAGTCAGTTATCGTATATTTTTTATTTATCTAAGTACCAATAAGCCTACTGAATTATCTTTTAACCTTTCAGTCCCACTTTAAATAGTTTTGCTAATTTAGCCTTTCTTGAGTTCAGTTTTTTTTACAGTTTTAAAAATTTTAATAAAACACCTGACTATGATTTTTATAAAGAAATCTGCATTACCGATCTATAACACCGCCATAAAATGTCCACATCGGAAATTATAACGTAAGATGACTAAGTTGCTTTTAATAATCTTGACAGTGGTAGATTACCTCATTAAAACTGCTAAAACTTGAAGTCCTCACATAGACGTGATGGAGGTATTTTGAGAGTGGTGTGTTAGCTCAGGTATCGTCTTTGTCCTTTGACCGAAGTTGCAAATATTGCTGCATTTATCTCCAATGTGTGGACTTCGTGTTACTTCGTAATGCTATGTTAATAAGCAAGCAATCAATCGAATAATTCTGTTTTAATATAAAGTTGAAAAACTAAATGAAAAATCAAATGAAATTAGTTCGAAGGACCGATTTAAGAATTCTTTTAACCCCAAGGCAAGTTTTATTTTTACATCGATAGCTTAAAAAATATATATGCCCTATTTATTGGAGTGTAAACTGCACTTTTTTTCCAATACCAATGCTACTGAAAATAAGGTACGGCTCAGAATCGAAGGCGGAAAAATTCGTTGGATGGGAGACATTGAACAAGATACTCTGACAGTTTGAGCAATTACAGCACGAAATAGCTACCGCCGTATCAACGATATCAATGATACGGGCCCCTAAGCTACAGGAGCACCAAAATATGCACATTTTGACACAAAAAAAGACCCCAAGGAATTTTCATACAGGGCCCCCACTCAGGTCTAGCTTCGTCAGTGAGTTGCAGGTTCATGTAGGTATTTAAAAGCTTTGTTGTTGTCGTGTCCTTCCCGAAGAGATGGAAAGAAAGTTCCCAGAGTCTGAGACAGGTTTGACTTCTTCACGATAGAGGGCGCGACACCAGCTATTTCCACCTCCACAATTTAGGCATAGAACTGGAGGGGAGGATAATATTCTCCAACCCCCTGCATCCGTGGTTTCTGCTGCGACCACCCACAAGACTTTGGTGGCATTGGGCATCGAACCCAGGTCTTCCGGTCTGGAGTCCGATGTTTTAACCACTAGGCTACCTATAGCCCTAAAAGCTTCGAATATACTTGTAAAATAAAGTTCTTATTAGTTGTTTTTAATTTTTTTTTATTTCGTAAATATCTGATGTCAAGAAAAACCATTTCAAGCGATTTTTTTATTTTTTCTCAAAAACGTGTTGAGAAATTAGGGTACGGCTAGTATTCGAATAAATACCGTGTATATATTGGAAGCATTCGTTTAAATTTTAAAACGTAGCGTTCATTTTATTTATTTTCTAATCTTTTTCGTGCAAATTGTGTTGTTCTTAGCAACTTCTAATAGCAACCTACTTTTAAGGTAGGTTTAATTAAAATTACCCTATAACTACCCTATTAAATAATGAAAACATTTGTTTTTCACATATCACACTTCTTATTACATTTCATTGAATGTAACTACGCCATACAAACAAATCTTCTTTTTCACTTACGAGAAAATTAAGCGCATATAATTATTTTTATTTTATCTATAATTGGATTGTAACTTAATACGTATATCATTTAGACCTCTTTGGACTCTGATGGTACAAGTTGTTTTCTGTTGCGTAACTGGTTCCCCTGATACATACGCCTGCGACTTATTACAGTAATACGTTCGCAACGTTAGTAATGCTTTTTGAGAAACTGTGTCGATTTTAAAAAGATATTAATAATAAGAACACTAAAAACCTACGAAACAACTTTTAAGAAATGTCAACTAATATTTTAAATACATAATTATATTACATATCAAATTATTAAATAACTATTCTTATTAAAGAATCTAAATTATCACGATAAAGATCATTATAAATGCAAACTCTGCAATGCAATTTATTTTTGGGAAGGAAAAAACAATTATAAAGTTCTTACTTCCATTTCGTAATTTGAAATAAAAAAAAATTGTTACTAAAAATCTTGCAGTTTGCTTAACTTCGTTTTTAAAAAACTGAGGATATGTGAAGGAATTCTTAAAATTACACAATAAAATGCATTCGACCTTAGAAAGACCGAATGTTCTATAAATTGTTCTTTTAGCGAAGAATTTATCAATACAATTTCTTACAAAGAGCATAACAAAACAACAAAATGACACCTACATTTTAAAAAGTAATAACTGCGTGTAAGTAATGGGTTAATAACATTTAATGATAACAATTAGTAATGATAACAATGCGTTATCGTCTAAGCCCGTAGTGGTGAATCTTTGAGATTTTATCTCAAAGTTATGACAATGAGCCAAAAAAATCAGTCACAAGAACATAGAATGTCTCCATTTTGGTGCAAATGACTTTTTATATCAATAGATAACTTATTTATTAGTCCTGTAGTATTAATCTCTAATCTTCACTCGGGCAATAGTGATAATACGGGAAAGGAAACTGCACTTAGTACTTTATCTACAAGCATAAATTAGCTTAGTAAAGATCATAAGTGTCTATTCTGAATACAAATTTGTACTGTTGCCAACACGATGGACATTTTTAAACTATAACTGCTGATACATGATTTCAATTACTGATACGCAGTGATTCAAATATATATCTTATTTTATGCTTTTCTTTATCATAATTTTTTTCTTATCGGTATATATATAGGGAATTTATATATAATTATTAGTATTTAAGTATATTTATCGGTATATATTGGGAATACTTAATTTATAACATGTTCTACGCTTTTCTAATTGATTTTTCATGACTATCTGTCATGGATTTCGACATAGAATCATTAACTTCTAAAATATATTGAGGCAAATTCGTGTCAGCTGATAGAGCTTGACTTCTCCCTTACATTACTTCAAACTAGGCTTTGATAGTTTGATTTCGCTGTATAAAGATATAGATATACACTTTTCATTTTGTCATTTATGAATTAAAAAAATTTATTTCTGAAAATGAGGTTTTTTTTTTATACATTTAAAATAAATTTTCTAACCATTCTCTTTTTTAGATGCATTAATCTATTAATTCTTTCAAAGGGATTAAATGTTCAGTTTTGGAAAATTAAAATTGCTTTTTGTAGTTAAGCGAAAAACATTTGACATCAGACTTCTTTATTTATCAATGATTTCTTTCTTTGAGCTATATTATTCTACTTTGTTTTCACCTAAACACATTTAAAACTGGTTGTTACCCGCCCGCTTCATTGGGTATTTCATGACATTGCAAGACTATTCTCACTCTTTTTTTATCCAATTCTTACTATTAGTTTTTACACTCTCCCTATGTATATTTATTTATATATCTTGTTCAAATTTTCAGTCGTTAATAAAATACTTTTTATTCATCCATTCAAGTTCAAATTTTTTTAACTTGTAATGGATGACTCTTGATGTTAATGCAGACTTTTCAAACAATAATTCGTTAATTAAATTGAATTAATTTTTATAGTTAAACAGATATATTTCAGTCGATATTATTCCTCTAGTTGGCAGCACCATTGGATCAAAACATCTTTTGTTAAATTTGTGATGAAGATTGAACTTAACCTGAATAATCATATGCTAGTTAGGCGTCAACATTCCTTTTACACTGGTTTTAAGATAAATTCTTACCTATTTTTTCAACTTTTATTAAAAAATCTAATTGCAAATTTAATGTGGTTAAAAAATTTTACCGTTAATTTAGAAGGTGTTTTACCACTTAATATTGTCATATGTATATACATATTTATATTAATTAATAAAAAGTAACTAAAATAAAAATTTTCTTTGTTGACCTAAATAGGAATTGACATTAGAAAAGAAAAATTTATATTACTTGTTTTAGGTTATTGTCATCTGGATCCTAACATTAAGTTTTCGATTGTATTGAAAATTATTTTTATCGCTGTCGCCTTCTGATTTAAAAAGGAAAGACTTGAGTTTCTAAAATAGAATTTACGAATCTGTAGCATCCCCTCCAAAGTTCATTTCCCCGGACTCTATTTTTAGCAGATCTCCACTCAACAATATAAAACATGCCTGTGAAATTCTAAGTCTGAGGTCTAATTGCTCAAAAATAGATTATTTTTATCTATAACTCTTCTGTAACCCCTACTTCCGCATGAAACACGTTCTTAGCGGATCTTTAACCAACTGAAAAAGATGTTTACCAAGTTTCAAGCTTGAAGGTGTAATAGTTTAAAAACGGAAATTTTGGTCTATAATGCCCTGGCAACCCCCTTTGAGAGTCGATTTTCTAAGAAACCATTCTTAGTGGATCTCTACTCAACAAAAGAAATATGCCTGTCAAATTTCAAGCCTATAAGTCTAATGGTTCTGGGGATCTCGTGGTGAGTGAGTGAGTCGCTTTTCCCCAAAATATATATTTCTTACCGTTAAAGTGTATAATTCAGTATATAATAGATAGGTATATAATAGATGAAAAATTTCATACTTTACCTAGTTATTCTATGAATTAACTAGGTATTCTATGAAATAACTAATGATAGACCGTTAAAGTGAAAAATAAACAATTTCAAAGTTATTTTATAAATAAATTTATCATGACTAGCTAAAATCTCTTGAAAAATACATTTTACCCCTATTGAGAATGATAAATTGATAAATAATAAAGAAAAGCACAGATGATATAATTTATTATTTCTCATATTGCTAACATTAGTTAAACAGAAAGAAAAAAATAATATGTTGCAGAATATATGCTAGGAAGAAAAACTGCTTCATAAAAAACATTGTAAGAGAATATTAATTTAAATTTTATATGAAATACCTTTATTTTACTTTTAATTATTTATTAGAGGAAGGAGAGCTGTAACGACACTTTGAATTGGGGTTCAAAATTTACTAAAAGAAGCTATAGAGCCAATTCAAAGAACTTTCGAGGGCCGTATTTCATACTTTAACGATCAAGTACTCGTTATTCTATAGAATATCTAGTTAAATAAAAGAATTCAATGATTTTGTATATTTTAACTGATTTGTCTCATTACTTCGTGAAATACCTAGTTATTCTATGAAATAACGGATTTCCCACTTTAACGGTAACTTTATACAGATTGACAAATTAATAAAATTTCTTTCAATGATGTATATCGGATTGAACAACATTTACAAAATTACAGATTGTGCGACATAAAAAATAAGTTACATCTCAAACATGTAAAAATTTTACTACTGATAAGCATAAAAATCATTTAATTTTTTTCCTCATTTATTAGTTTTTATATATATTATACATTTTCCTGTGATGAACAACAACATCAAAATGTTTGACTAAAGCCATCTACAAAAACAGCTTTTTGAATCATTTATTTAGTAGAACAGTGCGTGGTCGTCTTAGAAAGGATTTCCAAAAAAGCATGCAAAGGGATGTTATTAAATGTGATTCATCTTTTATACCACTTCCCAATTACTACAATAAACAAAATATAAAGAATAATTTTAAAAGTGAACAAGGAGCTCACTGCAAAGTTACTCCACTGAATTAAAAAACATGCATGAATCATGAAGTGCGTGTTTTTACATTAAAAATAATGTCTAACTAAATTTTTTATTTTTTCGATTATTACTTCTGTAAATTAAATTTCACTTCTTTGTCTTCTGTAATTTATATGATCATAATGATATTTTCGTGTACTTATTTAAAATTCATTATAGTTGTATGAGTATGAGAGATAACACTTATACAATAGATCGGGGGGGGGGGCAGTCTTTTCCAGGGCACGGGCTACTTCTAATTTTTTTCAAGGTATTGCGGTGCCCCCAGTGGCGTAGGCGAGCTAAGAAAAAAAGCCTACATTATTTATAATAACTTAATTATATATAAATACGGAATATGTACTTGCATAGCTAAAATAAAAAAAAATTTACACTTTTAAAACCGCGTTTGAAGCAAAATGCAAGATACAGACAGAATAATAATAGCCACAAATATAATAATATCAAATGATGCATTTATTATGAAACAACTCAAAACACATTAAAAAATAAAACATTTTCGTCTACAGTTAGTTTTTGCAGTTCTAGTTAGTAGAAGACTTGGTCTGCCCATTGTCAGATCTTGAATATTTTACTAACTGCTAATCTTCAGACGGTCCCCCCAAAATATCTTGATTGTCCACCGGTCGATCACGATCGACTTAATGCCAATCCTTGCAACAGATCTTCCACAATTGACTATAGCTATATGCTCCACACTATAATTTACAATGGATTAACATACTTATCTTGGAACAATTGAAATACCTCTTCTGTAAGTTATATATTGAGACCACATTTAAAATACGACACAGAATAATCGTAAGCGGAAGGCTTTTTTTTTTTGTCTCTTAAAACCTTGAATTTCTCCCTCACCTTCATTTTCTTAACATCTTGGCATTACCTTCATATCGGGTATTGCTCGCTAACTAATGACTAAACTATTCCAAAAAATAACATTAAAAATGTAAATTATAATTATTTTTTTTAAAATTAAATGGATAGAAAATTAATTTTTTTTTTTAAATTTAATTTTTTGGACAGGGTTTACACCACAAAACTCACCTCAGAAGCCGTCACTGTTTATAGGGCTTTAGCGCACAAGACCGATAATATTCAGTAACACATACAATAAATTTCACCACGACGACTCACAACACAATAGCTGCGGTACCCAAGTGGTCATGGTCACTATCTAGTGGTCTAAACTGTCGAGTCGCGAGTTCAAAACCTGATGCCCCTGAAAACCCGCCGTGCAAAGTGGGCCGATGCACGAAAAAAATACCGAGGCTCTAACGTCCTCTCGTTGGAGTGGTGTGGAAGTGAGGAGAGGGGAGTGCCAGCTTAGTCATCAAAATTGCGAGGCTCGTCGCTAAGAGTTCACTTGTTGCTGCAGCTGCAGGGGATGACATAAATAAAAATAAAGTCGAATTACTGGTTGTACAATGTGGAATAACTTTCTCTTACTGATTGACTCTTTCGGGAATAATCGGTTTAATGATCATATTTCTACACTTTATCGTTATTCTTCTTTATTTTAGTTATTAAATTATTTTATTAATAATATTTTAAAAGGAAGGCTTTGGTTTGGATTTATGTATCTTCAAAATACAATGAAATTTGTTTAACACGAAACCGAGGGGACAGAAATATTTTTTCCTATTAAAGAATATTGCAAGAAAAAAAACATGTTTTCGACAAAACTAAGTTTATTAGAGTACATTTTATTTGCATAGATATGTATATATGCATGTATTTAATAAAAATCAACGAAATAAGAATATTCCCACAAGAACTTAATAAAATTTAATACAAAATTGAACAATACCAAAATCTTAGATTTCTGTTTTCGTCTTCTGTTTTTGAACATCAGCCTTAAGTAGCTCCATCTTCCTTTTAAAGCGAAATAACAATTTCCTTTCCCCCTGAGCTCTTTGTCATTGTGCCTGCAAAGAAAATTTTTTACAATATCAAAAATTATACTATTTAAGCTCGTCGATTTTCAACCACGCTGCAATGTACCCGTCACCGAATTCCAAAGTCAATTGATGATAGATTAGATGTTTAATGGGCGTTTGTAGGGGTGGAGTGTGAAAGTAGCTTAGATGAACAAAATTGGCTCGTGTCATAGGATATTCCTAGAGTATTTCAAAGACCTTTCTGCGAAACACATGAAACCTCTTTCATATCACACCCCTCTTAAATCTAGCCTGCGTAGCTGGTGTTTTCCGTATTTTGTTCATTCCTAAAAGGGAAACCTTTTCGTGTTAAGATAAAAATGCGTGAAAATACATAGTTTGGTGAACCGTTTTATTATTTTGTGTTAACCAATATTTTTTGTCTTAAGCGTTTTAGCGTTAAACGTACTCTGCTGTACAATTATTAGTGGATCCCGGTTGAAAAACACTGATTTAGCCTGAAAAGCAAATGCTAC
>BMAO01039507.1:0-17613 GCA_019973975.1 Trichonephila clavata
GAAATTTTGATCCTAGACATTTTAAAGATACTAAAAATTCTCCCCAATCAGATAAATGGCAAGATGCAATGAAAGAGGAATTAGAATCTTATGATGAAACGTTTAGTCCTGTAGTAAATTTTTCTCTTGTTAGATTGTTTTTTGTCTTATTTGTATGCCTATTAAAATGGACTCATTGTCAATTGGATATAAAATGTGCTTATTTATATGCTAATTTGAATGAATGTGTTATATGAGACAACCTCAGATTTATCTGTGTTAACTTCTAACCCTATCTGACATCTTTGCAAATCGTGTTCGTTTTTCATTGGTCATGACGTCAGAGCGGTTAGTATATGTATGTACTTTTCTTTATGGAATCATCAAGAGGTGAGTTCCAGAGATGTATGCCACCAAGCCAGTGGACTTCAGATTAGTTGGTGAAATTATGTTTAAATTCTGTTATCGTTTTTTATTTATGCATCAAGTGATGGTCTACACCTTAATGTGGAGATATTCTAATAAACTTAGATACTCAACTACTGTGTGCTTCCTACGGAGTCAAACCACATGTTACCTGCAAATTTCAGGTAGTAGAACAATGTCCCCCAAAGCATAATACCGCCACCACCGCCTGTGTATGACCTACTGTACACTGAGGGAGCAACTGTTCGCCTGGAAGAGGGCGTATTCTGACGTGGCCATCAGCGTGATGAATGACAAACCGTGATTTATCTGACCAGGCAACTCTCTCCCATTGATCCATGGACCAGTTGCGATGTTCCCGGGCCAGCGCAGGTGCAATTGACGATGACGCTTGTCAGCAAAGGCACACGAGTGGACGTTTGCTGCATAGCCCCATATCCAACAGTGTGCTCCGATACTATTCTACTTGGCCCTGCATTGTATTGGGCTGTCAGCTGGGCCACTGACTGGCTCCGGTTTTGCTTCACCATGCGAGACAGTCTCCGACGACCTTTTTCTTTGTAGTGTGTGGATGTCCAACACCATGTCATCTACTGCTGGTTTCACCGTCATTCATCCACTGTGCATAAGTACGAAAACCCACGAGTCATGCAGTTTCGGAAATACTTGTTCCGTGCCTTCAAGCCATTACAATCTGCCCTCTATCAAAGTCGCTTAGATCCGCAGCCTTTCCCATCACACACGGAAGTAAATGAAAGAATGATTCCTCAGACTCTCCAGCAGCAATTAAATACCACTTCCACCTGATCACGTCATCCAGGCAAGTTCATTGCAAATGTAGGGTGGTTATAATGTTTGGCTCTTGAGTGTATAGTGAATTGAATGAATAATGCTAAAATTTTTTTTTTAAATCAAGAGACATTTTGCCTCTTGATTTAAAAATGGATTACCTGCTATTGAATATTGTAGTTATTAAGTACTTTTATTTTAAAATTAGCTTTTTGTTAAAATAACAGAATTTAAGTAATGAAATATGTAAGTGAAATTTGATTGTATAGATGAACTTTGTCCCAAATTTTTCAAGATCTTAGCCAATTTATTGGTTAACAAGCTAATACATTGCCCTTGTATTTTTTTTTACTTAAGTGTTAACTCCTTTGGGAGAAAATGAATAGTTAAACCTTCATATTGTTTCTAGAAAGCAAGATTTTACCAGTTATGTTTTCAGAATATAAAAAAATTGTTTCAAAGTCTTTGAATATGAGAAAATGAAAAACTGCAGTTTTGAAAGAATCATCAGAAAAACTTTTGCACCTATAAAATAACCATTTATGCTGTAAAAAGTAAACTGTCAATTTTTTTAAAAATTTAGTTTTAACAATTGTGATATAGTTCAATATATCAATCATCCTGTGTACTAAGTTTCTAAATTGTCCAGTTTTGATACAAAGGTTAGTTAATTGATTCAAAATTTATGCTTATTTCATCAAACATTTTTACTAGATGTTGAAAATATTAACTTCTGTAATTTTCTTAAAAACAAATGAATTAGTATTCATTCAGTTGTATTGGTTTCACTGAGTTGAGTCCACTATCCTCCAATGTTATTAGTTATAGAAAAAAACTCTATTAAAATTACTAAAGTAATAGTTCTCAGAATTTCTGAATAGAATCAAAAAAGTATTTAACAATTATAGTAGCTCAACAAAACATTGGATAAAAAATGTATTGACTATTTAATATACACATGTATATTTCAAAATTGTTTCATATAAATCATGTTTAAGAATTTAAATTAAATGTGTATCTTTTCTCTCTCTGTAGAATATGTAAATACAACAGCTGTCATATCAAATGAACGAAATTGTGATACTTCTGCAAAGCAAAAACAAGTGAATCATGATATATTTGATATGCGTGAGTTCTTGTTCATTTATTTTTTTAAAAAATACATTACAGAATAAATTATAACTGTAAAAAGTCATTTTTTAGAATTATTTTGTAAGGAAAAAATCCAAATTGGTTTAATTTTTAATGTATAATTATTTTTTACAATTTAAAAATAAGTTTACTTATGTAATAATATTTTGTTTTTTAAATGGCATAAATATAGGTATTTAATTACAGAAAAATAGTAACATTTATTTGTTTCCTTTATTTAAGTTCTTTCTGTATATATTGAAGAATATTGTTACATACATTGCTATCATATTTCAAATGTAGGAAAGGTCCATGTAATTAATAGGCAGGTTCTTTCAGAGTAAAATGGAATGTATTCTTGAATTATTCGATAATTACAATAGATTTAATAAACAATTAACAATGCATTTAAAATCCACAATAACATAAGTTCAGAGTTCACTTAGCAATATAAATCCTTTATTAGAACATCATATTAGGTTAATGAACCACACAATCCACTCTCAAGCTTTGACTGACTGATTGCTTCTCTGGTTTTGCATTGTACATATATAGGCTGCTTGTAGCTTCTGGAATTTTCCTGCAAAATAATCCTAGACCTTTCTGGATTTTTTTGTTGCCAAAATCACTGCTGTTCATTTACTGTTGAATGAATCTTTTTTTGATCCACAAATGATCTTTTTGATCACAATACTGTTTCAGCAGACAATCTGAAATTTTAATTGCAATACATGTACTATATGCAACTATTCTACTTTTTGAATCATGTTTTTCCAGTATGTAACAATTGCTTTAACTAATTATTGCATCTACCTACTATAAAATATACCAGAAACCTGTTTTTATATATTTATGTATATATTATAAAGTAAACAACCTTGTCTTTTCTTTCTTTTTAGAACCTTTTGCTGCTAGTTTGACTTCAATCCAAACAGAAAGCACTAATCCATTAGATACACTTATTGGTAGCATTTCTAATTCTACATCATTAACAACGTCAAGTTCTATTCAGTCAGACAGACCTATTTCAAAAGCAGAAAGTGAACGAGCCGTATTGTTAAAAGAGCCCTGGTTTCATGGAGCAATTAGTCGGCAAGAAAGTGAAGTTCTAGTTGTGAAGGATGGAGATTTTTTGGTACGCGAATCTCAAAATACTCCTGGGCAATATGTCCTGACAGGCATGCAAAATTTGTTAAAAACATCTACTTTTAGTTGATCCAGAAGGAGTAGTAAGTAAATTTTGAAGAAAATTTTTTTTAAAAATTGTTAATTTCATTTAAAAAAAATAATTATGGTTTTTTACTATGTATTTCAGATAAGGACAAAGGACCATGTGTTTGAAAGTGTTAGTCATTTGATTAAGCATCACAGAGATAACTGTTGCCAATCATATCAGCCGAAAGTGCTTTGCTTTTGAGAACTCCTGTCCATAGGGTCCGATCATCTGCTAGCAAGCCAGTGCACGTGTAAATTTGTGTATATGTTAAAGGAAAGAAGAAACTTAAATTATTTTACAAGCAGAAGATGCAACTCACAAGAAATTTGAAGATTTTTTTTTAGTATTTTTAATGAATATTCATTCATTTTATAATTATTTTGTTAGTCTAATCACCATGGGGATAAAAAGGCAGCACTAAACATATTGTATTTTTTAAATATAAAGCAGACTGAAAAATATTTTTTATATATATTAAATGTACACTTTTAATTAAGTCAGAGTTTTTGCTAGGAGGAACTTAGTTTCCTGAAAATGCATGAATTTTAGTTATTGATTCTTACTTTATGAAATTATAATTTTTGCTTTTAAATTATGAAAAAAATATTTAAATCATTCTGTATGAATCCAAAAGTTTCGATACACCACACAATCTGTTTAGAGTGACCCCAAATAAGCTGTCTTTTTTTATACCTTTCACTTAAAAATTTTAATTGCTATATTTGTATTCTGAAAATTACTATAATCATATTATATGGATAATTCACTACTTTTTTTAATATCTTAGTTGCACTTGAAATATTCTTGGAAATTTTGTCTTTTTTTAAAAGTATTTTTACTGTATATATTTTTTCATAAGTGAAATGCCAATTTAGTATTTGATTATGTCTAACATTTTTGATGTTTACTTTCTCAGTATCCTGGTTTATTTTAACATTTTTTTTTCCTCAGACACAAACTTTCACTTATTATTTTAAAAGATTGTTAAATATATATATATGTATTACTAACTTTTGTAATTAAGAATTGACTCAGATTTTTTAACTTTTGAAAATTTTAAAGCCTGAGGAAGGAAATTATAGTGTATTCTCTTTTGTTAAAGTAATATAGAATCATTCTGTATGCATGTATATATATAGTAGATTGATGATTTTCTTTTAAATAAATTCATGCTATGACAAACAAGTTTGAAAAATACATCTAACTATCATTTTTACATAATTTCCAAACATGGGCAATGAAACTTTAAGAGATATTGATCCCTACCTTAAGAGAAAATATTGATCTTATTCACATGAATTAGAAAATTTATTATATATACACACTTTTTCCCAAGATAATTTCTTCCATTTTAAATGCTGTTTTGTCTGGCAAGTATAATTAATTTACTTACAGTAAAATAATTAAAAAAATTGACAATCATCATTCAAGCTTGCCTTTATGTGTCTTAAAAAAACACAAATCTCAAAATTGGTATTTTTGAAAGTAAAAAAAAATGAACAGAAGTACAAAAAGCAGTTAATAATTGATGTATAATAAAAATATAAGTATTCATAATAATAAGACATAACTGACTTTAAAACTTTGAACCTATTCTTGTTAGTCAAATATTTATTGAAGTGATGTTTTGATATTGTATGTAAATGAGATAAATGCATTCACAATTTTCTAAAATATTAATGAAAGATTCTCTGGCAAAGGTACCCTATCTTTATTTATCAAGCTACACTTTTAAAAAAATTATCTCATTCAGCAAAATGTTTGAAGTAATATGCTGCCATTAACTATTTTTATTTATTGAATCAAGTTTTACTATATCCTGTATAAAATTCTTCATGTTTGAGAATGTACATTCAACTGTGGAAGCAGCAAAATCAATATTAAGAAAGAAAGTTGTTAAGGAACTTGCAATTGAAGAATTTTTTGCCGAATATTAATAAATATTCATTGAAATTTCCACTGTCCACAACCAATGCACTTTCGGAGTTGGGGATCAAACACACTTTTAGCTATAAATCATAGGCCTTATAGTTTCAAGTTGCAGCCAGATAAAGAGCTGATCCCTCACTCCTTAAATTTTCAAATGAAGACTAAGCACAATTTGATTTAATGTGCATCAATACTTATTTCTCTGTATATTCATCCTTTACTGGTATCTGACTAATTCAGCTTGATTTTTCAGTGTCACATACACAGTGTCTAGGTAATTGCTATCTCTCAAAATTTGTATTTTAATTCCACAAAAATATATACACAATTCTACTTCATAAGTAAGTTAGTAAACCATGTCAAAAAAAATTACAAAACTAGCTTAAAAGATTGCTGGGGAACTTATAATAAAATACTATTGAAATTTTGCATTCCAATACTTTTTTTTACTAGAATTGTTAATCTTTTACAAGGATGAAAAAATTCCCTCATTTCTGGTACAAAATTACCAACAGAAAAGACAATCGACGAAATCCAAATATTAATATTTTAGCAACATAATATACCCAAAAAATTTATTATACTTCATATATTGTAATTTTCATTCCTGCCACAATTTCGATAACCAAATTGTAGTTGATACACAAATTTTTACAGATGGGACTTCATTTACAATTTGCTTACTTTTATACAAAATTGTATCGTAAATCAGGGTTCAAGGATTTTATGCAATCAGTCGCAAAGAGCAAGACAGTTCTGGAGAGATGGAAATTTGTCAAACAATCCTTGATATACAGGATACAGTACTCAAATTCACTTAATAAATCTCAGAAGGCCTTTACACCTTTTACGGCACTCAGACGCAACTATCTGTGTCTAAAATACAAAGATTATTCACAAGCACTCACTCGTCCTATTCAACAGCCGAAGTAATCGCTGGTAGACTCTTCATGGTCCAATTAACCAACACCAACTATTTGCTAGTCAAAACAATACTGACTCATTTTTGGCGAGTGACTCCCTTAGACCTCAGGGATCTTTCTAGAAAGATCCACTTATGTCTTAGATTATGATATTAGTATATTTCTCTTGTAATTTCCAGTAGCACTCATGGTTGCCAAAAATGATGCCAACTTGGCTGTATCGCAAACATTTCATCAAGTTTTCATTGAATCACCACTATAATGTAAGGAAATGGCATTGCTTGCGAATATTTCAATTTTAACACAAATACAATAAAGTAATAACATATTACACAAACAATATAAATTATTTACACTATTATATGTATTCATTATATAAAATTCGTAACATTGTCCCTCAAGACTGCATGTCCCGGGTAGTAAATCCCTGAGTATGAGGCATCTATTTACAGGAATAAACTATTCACATAATAATCAAATATAAAGTGACAATTGCTCAACAGCACATACAAAGCAAATAAATTCAAAATACATGAACAAACACTGAAATAAAACTAAGGGCTTAGAAAAGAAAAATAATTTACATTTACAAAATTAGTGACCATGGTCTGATCTTATTAACCTTAGCCAAGATATATAAGAGGCTAGCCTATTGTACTGTATAGCCTTCGGTTTTGAATGTGGTGCATTTCCTCCATCTGTGCCTGGAGTTTCTAAGTATACTCCTCAGGTGCCAAGAGAGCAGCTGAACAGGAGATCTGCAGGCAGATGAAGCTCAATATCCAAAAAGCATCTGGGATGGGGAATAGCCGGTGGTCTTGTGAACGACACTCCTGTAGGCAAGCAGGAAAAGAGGCAATTTCTTGTCCCAGTCCTGTTGATTACTGGATACCAGGAGAGATGCTATTCGGGTTGGTCTAATTGAACCTCTCTATGATACTGTCAGACCGAGGACTAAGGTTTCTGATTTCCTGGCTTTTTCCATTCCCAGGAATGGAATTGTCATTCCCGAAAATATATCAAATTTTCAAAAAATTTGAAAACATTTTTAATTTATATTAATAATAATTATATAAAATAAGAATACATATAAATACCAAAATTTATTCTCATTTGTGACATTTAGCTAAAAATTCAAAAATATATTTGTTAATTATTTCTTTTTAAAGTGTGATTTGAGGAAATATAAGCTATCTATATTTTTATCACTCAGCCTAGTTAGCTTTATTATGAATAACCCTCTGCAGAAAATGCTCCTCACCTTTAGCTGATGTCTGAGGAATTGTTTCAAAGCCTCACACAGTTTCATGTTGAGGATCGATTTTCAATTATTTTTCTAATGTGGCTACTAAGAGAATATATATACAGTGGTGGCAAAAAGTCCTGAACACACTCATTTTTTAGCGTAATTTTTGTGTTTGACTTCATTTTTCGTTGTGAAATTATCTCGCACTATCTTAAATATTATTATTGATTTTAATGTATTTTTTATGCTGATTTCAAATCTACTACTAGTTTCTTAATGACCAAAATATGTTTTGTAGTAAAGCTGCCTGAACACAATAATGTGTGTGCAGAATAAAACAATATAGAATAACATAATATGCAAAGAAAAATAACACGAAAATTGACAAGTACGGTATATTTAATAAGCATTTTGAAAATTACATTGTTGTTACATGTTAGAAAATCAATATTTTATGGGCCAGCCGTTTGCTTTAATTACGGCTCTACATCTTTTTGGCATGGAATGCACCAATTTCCACAAGAAATTGCTGTTTGCTAGTTACATAAAAAAAATTACTAAATATTAATGTAAGGATCTTACACAAAAAGTTTGATTAAGAAAAGTTGAGATTTTTTTTTAATATTCCCCAAAAAAACGGTTTGGGGTTTATTCCTTTCTTCAAACAACAACATTCTGATTCAATTAACAGTTTTTACTGTAAGTACGTATGTTATCAGTGAAAATCAAGATCACAGAATTTCGTCAGAATATTTAGTGCTGGTGGCCTAAGAGAAATAGTATTCCTTTAAAAACTAAATTCTTTTAATTAGCAAAGTGATGTACAACAGACAGGGAACTTATCAGGACAAATAGGACTCTTTTCTACCCTAAGCTGTAAAAATTCTCCCCAACCTTACATGTAGGCATTACTGCTTCTCTTATTACATTCTTGCCTCACTACTGAGGGATATTTCTTATTGAAAGGAATTCTGGGTAAATGATCGCAAATTTCAACTGTGCTGTCAGTTAAATTTTATATCGAAGGTTGAAATCCCCATTCCAATCAAAACTAGCTACTCAGATTATTTCAGCCCTGTGTCATTCCCAGGAATACAAAAAGGATGAACATCGTTTGATTTCCAAGGTAAGAAACCCTACTGAAGTCATAAGGTTGTTGTCCAGGTTTTGTGGCTTCAGATCACTGTAGAATCGAAGTTTTTCCCTTGTTCGGAGTGCAGTTGTAGAGGAACTCTGTATCTTGAGATCCAGTGTTGCACTAGAATCTCTGCAACAGTCAAAGCCTCTTGATTGGGAATGCGATAGGCTTCAGGCCACTTAGTGAAGTAGTCCATGATAACCAGGATGTTGTTGTTGCCATTGATGATATTGGAAGCGGGCCTAGGACTTCAAAAGCCATTCGTTTGAAAGGCACTCCCACATTATACAACTGCACTCTTCCTCTAGTGCGTTTTCTGGGACCTTTATGTCCAGCGCAGGGATCACATGTACAATGCCACTTCTTCATGTCACTCCACAAATTGTTTCAGTAGAAGCACTTATAAACTTTTTGTGGGGTCTTCGTAACACCAAAATGTCCTACGGTTGGACTGCCATGGAGTTTCTTAGGAACCATCAATATTCTTGTCTTTGGAGTATTAATAACCACCTGAATGCTTTTCCGTCATCAGAATCCCATTTACGATATAACACACTTTTTCTCAGATGGAGAGAATCCCAAAGAGCCCAATAATGCTTCGTTGTAGGATTAAAATGAATGTGATGTCTTGTCAGCTGGGCTTTCCATCAGATGTGACTCTTCAATTCTATAATAGGTTTTATTTCAGGATCAATCAGTTTATCTTTCTGGACGCTTTCGTCACTCTACAGGTCCAATTCTGATGTTGATGCCGTAGCAGCTTGGCAGACTATAGGATCTATCATACCAAATTTCTTTTCAATCCTGGAGCAGTATTTACTGTTCTTTAGACAGGGTCTTCTCAAAGGGGCCACTACATTTCTATCTGCTGATCCTTTTCAGTTGCTACGCATTTGCTTAGGCTCAATTACACTTGCACAGTAAAGATCTTCCTGATTTACATGAAAGCAGTTACTTTTTAAGACCACACCCCCAGTACTTGAAGCTGCGATCTTCTTTATTTGTTTGGAGGCAGTTACTTCTGAGATGCCCTGTTTCACTGCAACCCCAATACATGAAGTTGTGTCTCCTCTGGTTCTAAAGTTGAACCATTAAAGCTTAAATTTCCTCTCTCAATTTCTTAATCTCCTTCCTCCAAGAAGATTCACAGGGTGCATCTTCAGTCACTCTAGCTCCACGGATGGAGTGGCAACTCTAATTTGCACATACTAACATACATTTCTAATTAGATCTTGGACATCTGCCATCTCTTACAGCTCTCTGGAGTTCTCCATGAAATTCTATAGAGAAATCATTTTTCAGACATTTGATGGGTAGTCTGAGAAAGGTAAGTTGCTGAGCCTTTCTATTTTGGAGGCATACTCCAGCAAACTTTCTCTGGTGCCTTGTCTTCATCTATAGACATGCATTGTATTTGAAGTATTTCTGGCCAAACCAAAGCATTGTAGAGGGTGTTTAAATTCAGCCCCTCAGTATCGTGGAGAATCTAAAGTATATCAGTAGCTTCTCCTCTAAGGGACGCTGCTAACTGATGTGCTATGACCTCGTCAGTTCATCCGTTGGCTCCTGAAATGATTCCCAATTGCATCCTGCATACCTTCCAGTTAGTTTTTCTATCATATGTGGTCAGTTTCACTGGCACTGGAGAGGCAGGCACAAACTTGTTTCCGTTCTTATTCCCACAAGCTAGAAGCTTCTTTCAAGATATTCTACTTGCTGAGCAATTCTTTTATTGACTTGCCCTCTAACCCTTTCTATTTCCTCCTCCATTTTCTTTTCAACTACTCTGATTTTATCTTTCATTTTTCACGCTATTTGCTCTTCCACACTGTTGATTTTCTCATCAGATCTTCTTGACATTTCTGTACACTTCCCAGACCTTTATCTATTCTCTTCAACTCATTCTTCTTTCTCTCTTCTCTTCTCATTCGTAACCCCTTCTAGGCTTCTCTGCATTTCTCCATTCTCTCCTTAGTCTCTTCTTGGCCATTTTTTAAGGCATTGACGCCTTTCAACAAGGCTTTGAGTTGTTGAGATTTTATATTATAGACATAAAGCACCACTTCTGACACCAAACTGTAATGCAGATTGGAGTTTGAGGATTTTATGCATTCAGTCTCGGAGTAAGACAATTCTTCAGGTGAGACAGAGATTGTGGAAAACAATCCTTAAAATACAGGACACAGTACACAAATTCACTTAATAAATCTCAGGCCTTCACACTTTCTATAGCACTCAGACACAACTATGTGTGTCTAAAATACAAGTATGTTTAAAGATTATTTGCAAGCATTCACTTGTCCTATTCAACTGCAAAGTAATCACTAATTGCTGGTCAACTCTTCACGATTAAATCACCAACTAATAGCTAGTCAAAACAATACTGACTCAGTTTTGGCAAGCGACTCCCTATTTATAAACCTCAGGGATCTTTCAAGAAAAATCAACTTACGTCATAGATTGTGATACCAGTAGATTTCTCTAATTATTTCCAGTAGCAGTCATATGGTCATCAAAAATAATGCCAAATTAGCTCTATCCTCAAGTTTCCATTGGATCACCATTATAATGTAAGAAAGGTATTGCTTGTGAATAGTACAATTTTTAAATCAAATACATACAACAAAAGTAATAACGTATTACACAACAAGATATAAATTATTTACACTATTTCAAGTATTCATAACACAAAGTTCATAACAACATTAAAACACAATTCTTACAAATTTTTAATGAATATCATGTTTCATGCTTTAGTTTGGTCTAATGCTACTTGTGTAGAACTTATTTTTCATTTATAAAATTCTAGAAATTTACTAATACACAGAATGAAATAAAATATTTGAATTTTGTTAATAATGTTCTTTGTGGGTCAAAATGAAAAATTCCTTTTATTTTATCCATACAATTCTTTCAGTCAATAAACTCTATACATAGATAATATGTACCTTTATAATTCATTAAACCTCAAAAACATTAGATATAAGTGAATCTTTCCCTTTATTTTTTTTTAAAAATCCAAGTTTGTAGTTATTTATGAAAATTAAAATTAACAAATTGCAGTTGATATACATAATTTTTTATAGATTAGGTTTAATTTATAAAAATATAATTATTTTTATTTATTTAGAAAGTTTTAAGATCTGTGGTTTAATATGATTATTCATATCTTTTTTTATGCACAACTTAAGAGAATAAATTAAAATGTCATTTCCATGAAAAAAATTTGCTTTATTTATGATCTCTTACAGGTATTTACAATAACTAGAACTTGATGATTTTGGGCTTTTTCTTTTCTTTCTTTTCCACAATTTTTTTGTCTTGTATGATTTCTTCATCAACACTTTTTCCTTCATTAATAGTACCTACTGTGAACATTTCCTCTTCTTCTGAAATTTAGAATTATTTAATTATATTTTTTACACCTTCAGTTTTATTATTATAAAATTCTATAAAAATAACTAATTTTCAAAAGTAATAAATACAGTTTTACATTTATTCCATCAACTTTTATTCCTGTTATTTGAGTAGTTTATAAGAATTACTATCTAATGCTACGCAATTTTGATTGTAATAGACATTGATATGCTACAAAAATAAAATCTGAATAAGAAGAATCAAAAAACTTGCCAAACTAACAAATCTACCACTTAACAATTACTAAATTGTTACTCATGAATCAAAATGTTTAAAATAGGCAACTCTTAAGCAAACTAGCTTTTTAAAGAGCCAAAAATACAGTAAATCCTTTCTCCAAAATACTTACAAAGTATTTAAATCAATAATAATTATTTCTGTTTTGGGAAGTAAGGGAAGGAGACTACAAGGTTTTATACATAATTCTTGGCATGACTAATAAGATCAGTTCAAAATTTTTTAGGTATTCATGCTAGCTGATACTGAAACTGTGATGTTGCATTTAAAAAATTACTAAATACTGATATAAGATTGTGATTTTGACTCAAAAATAAAGAGTGTCTTGAGAAAAGTTTAAAAATATTGTATAACGCAAGAAGTATGTGTATCAGAAACTTGCACAAACTCCATGTATATTAGAAATCTTTTCCAATCAACATTCTAATATGCATAAGTTAAATTTTAATATGATTTCAAAACATCACTATAAATTTTCAATATAAAGATCAATATTAAGTTTCTTTTATATGTACTTCAACAAAATTCATATATGATTAAGTTGTAGAAAAAATTTACATATTTAAACTTACTAATTTTTTTCAGGGTTTGGCAATCTTTTCTAAGATGATTAACACTTCCACACAAGTTGCATTTTCCACCTTAAAAAAACTTCTATGAAGTCAAGGCATCACAGCAGTATGTTTTCAAATTTGATAAGTACAATTATTAAAATGAAAATTAAAAACAAAATATACAAACAAATGTTTTTACCCTTGGGATAAATTCCATGTTTATTTTGTGGACAATCTCTGCTTATATGACCTTGCTTCCGACATATAAAGCAATTAGCCAATGGGTATCCTAGAATAATGTAATAATCAGTTGAATATATAGTTCTTAAAGTATGCATCATTAGAGTTAAATAGTAAAGCTATGGAAAATTAAATTTGCATATCAATCTATTTTTTCTAAAGGGTTATATTTCTTTTGGGAATGAATTGAACTTGACTATATAAAATGAAATGTCCCTTTTTCACAACTTTAATGCTCATGCATAAACAAACAATGAAACTTTTTAATATTTATTTAAAGGTATATTACAGCTTTTATCAATCTATTTTACAGAACAGCTCATGTGTTAATTTTAACTATATACTGGTTCAAATGTATAAATATATCAAATACAAGTAATTTAAAAGAAATGTAAAAAATGTATCAAATAAAATACCAACTAAGTAAATGTATTTTTCAATATATATATATACTTTTAACTTTATTAAGTCACCAAAAACCTTATTTATACTTTCAGTTAGTAAAAAAAAAAAAATAGAAAGATTAGTAAGAGAGCCTCTATGTCTCCATAATAAATTTCTATAATACCAAATTCTACAAAATATGTATAATGTATTACTAAAACTATAAATATTAAAAGTTAGAAATTTTACTCTTACAAATATTGCATTAGTTTTTTGAATCAATTCAGTAAAAAAAAAAAATTACATTATTAGTGGATATCATATAGACTACAGAATGATAAATACCTTACTACAGATTTAAGGAAGTTCAAAAATAAAAACAAAGTAATTATTTAAATGCTGTGCCTATTGACTAAAGGTCAAAAGTAAAGGTACTTATTATATTAACTTTATCAGTATACTATTCTTTTAAATCTATAAATAAATGCTTACTAAATTTGAAATGAATTTCTTCTTTCGATTATCTATAAATATGTTATTAACATTATCCTAGTCTATTTAGCTATTTATGATTTTGATGTCTAAATCAAAAATCATGTGGAAATCAAATGTTTAATTTCAGTATAAACATTATATTTTCTGGATATCTCTAGGTTATCTAACTGATGAAACTTGAAACATAATGAAATGAATTCTAACTTAAAAGATATTCAAACAAAACAAAGGTAATTAAATATTAACTTCTAGTATAACAGAACTATTCAATAAAAGAAATTAGTACTATTCAGTTTTAGGGATCATGGGTTGCTGACAGCCTTTTCAAGTTATTGACAATATGAATACTGACAATATTATCAATATATAGTTCTTTTTCTAATCTAAAATCTATCTGCTGTTTCACATGATACAGATATAAGTTTGTCAGCCCAACAGTAAATAAAGTGTTAAGTTTCTGTAAACAGAATTCTAGATCCTGGGAAATAATTCCTTAGATGAAGATCCACATTACACCAATAAGCAACACCTTGTCTATTCCCATTTGCATAGCCTCATCTTACAGTAAAATTTTCTTTGTTCAGCATTTTCTAGTTTTTATCATTGAGGTAAAATAGAAAAATCTAGCTGACAAGCAATATAAAAAGGAAATTTGAAAATAGCATTCTCCTTATTATAATAAGTCCCAATATTGAAAAACTACACACATTTATAATTCGTGCAACTCATAATGCTAGAATTTGCTCTTTTTTACATGTTTGGTTTCATGGATCATATAACAAATAAGTACCAAAGAACTTTTAAATATGAAGAAAAACAACAGCCTTTGACATAATATACGCCCTTAAATATAAAATACATCAAAAAGATACTATCACAGAATTTAGCACAATATTTAATAGATATTCTTTTAAATATGAGGTAACCTTTAATTTTTTTAGAACATTCATTGGATGAATGCTCTACAGATCCACATTTGAAACAAATTCCGGTTTCTTGTTGTGTGTCTCCTGTTGGCATGGGACAATCTGCTAGAAGATGACCCTTTCTCCTACAGTTGAAACATGTCTGTATAAAATATATATATATATATAGAGAGTGTATAATCTCAAGAAAGATATTTCACAAGATCTTATGATATTTGTAAAAATACTATCTGTATTCTAAGAAACAGTGTTGATATAAATAAAAAAACTATTAGAATGCAGCATAAATTAAATGTTTAATACATCCCTCTCTATCTTTAAAAGTTTAAATAAATTAGTACTTAAATCAGCTGTTGCAACTGGTTATAACTTATTTAATTATGAACAGCAGCAGTTATGTAAATAAAAGACATTCACTTACCCAGATAAAAAACACATATATATATACAACAAAAAATACAAAGATACAAAACAGCACAATCATAAATTAATAAAAATGCAACAGATTACTAATTACATTTACTAATAATAATATCATAAAGTCTCATTATAATTGATTTGTTGTGATATATCAGCAGTGTATATAGGTACAAGAATAAAAATATAACCAGAAAACTCATTTTACTACAAAAATTACATTAAAAATCTTATAGCATTTAATCAAAGGAGATGAAAATAAATTACTGCAACTGACACATAAAAACAAGACACAATTAAATTTTACTGAGTACATGAGGCAATTTTAGCAACTTTTTAAAAAGGATTATCAATATTTATCATATGTTATTTATTGTAAGATATTTAACATGTTAATTCCAAAATCAGAGAGTACCTTATAATTCCTTTAAACTAAATTTTGGACTAGAACTACTTTTAATTATTTAAGAATGTACCTTGTGATATTCCTATCCTATCAGAATAAAAAATAAAGACAGAACATTACAGCTGCACTCAATCATTTGCTTTGAATTCTGATAAATAATGCCAATTTAAGGGTTTCCATTCATATACACCTCAATTCATATAAATTATCTTTCTTATTTATTTCATTACAAATAGATTAACAATAATACAGAAGGAAATGGATAATTCCATATGCTTACTTTTAACTGACACCTCTGAAAGCATCTTAAAATACTTTACAACTTGAAATTTTTTCATATACAACATTTGGAGAGAAACAAGTAATATTTTCTTTAATTATAATCAAATGATTTCAACAATCTGAATCAACATATTTATTAATGTGTGGTTTTAAGTTAATGAAAGTATTAAAATTATTTTCATTTTAGTATGCAGACTAACCGATTACTAAGCACATCCTACTTTCTGTTTTTAAATTCATTTTATACTTTTCAAGCTCTCTTCATCACTTTTAAAAACACTCTACAAGTAATTCGTTTAAAGAATCAATTAATTTATAATATCAGAAAATAAGCATAATCAAATCTGCAGATTAAATATTTTATTCAAGCAAATTACAATACAAACCTTTTTTATCCGATTTTTCTTTCCAATCCGCCCTGCTTTTACTTTATTAATATTTGAATCTTTGCTTTCTGTTTGTGAATTATCGAAGAATTTTTTCCAAGGCGTTGCATTCTCAGGCCTCTTAAAATGTCTTTGAGTATTTCCAACTCGGACATATCGAGTCATTGCATCAAAAATAGACTTTAAAAAAAATTCAAGATTAAAATTCCTACATAATAAAATAACAAGATCATACACACAACCTATAAAACTACATGCACTATTATAAAATTATACAATAATAATATATGTAATCTATTTCTACTTAAAAAAACAGTTGCATTTAATTACCATATTGATATTTTTCCTATTATTTCATTAAAAAAAGACCATTAAACTATTTTCAATACAATATTAATATTTATCAAAATTCTACACTTTTGTCCTGTTTTGACCTATTTTCTTAGCACTAGTTTGATTTGGCTTTTTTCTTGAGCACAATAATTGATGATTACAGACTAAAAGTTCTTTTTTTAGTTTTCAGAAATTTTGAGTAGTAAAGAGAATTTCCTTTACTTCAATTAAAATAGAAAATAATACCATATATAGAACTATTACATTTTTTAGCTTACAGAGTGGATATAAATATACTTATGTACAACTACGAGAAAGGAACACTTCATAATAATTGATTCCAATGATTTGCTTATTAGATCACAGAATACTATAGTAGGTAATCTGTTACATATTTGTAGAACAGTGCAAAATGATACAATAAATGCACTTACATATTTGGACTTTTACATGAACTTATATATCGTCATGGTATTAGAAATTGACTTCAATAAGTTTTGTGAACTGCAAATGAAATCAATCAAACACTAAAGCAGGCTGGAACAATTCATGATGAGAATGTGCTAATTTTTTTAAAACAGGAGTGGATGAATACAATGCAAATAGCACAATAATACCAGTAGGACAGGGTTCAAAACCATTTAAGTCGTACCTTAGAAATTTAAGTGATGGTATTTACATACCAAAACTGAAATAATTCCAGCAATACAGAAAGATATTTAATGAAGCAAGCTAAAGGATTTTGCCATTTAGCAAAAA
>BMAO01039508.1:0-48703 GCA_019973975.1 Trichonephila clavata
CTCTTTAAAAAATAGAATTCTACTAGAATACCTCTTCAAATTCAAAGGGAATATCATTTCTGTTAAATGAATAATATTTCAATATACATAGAAATCTAATTTTTTTTACGCTTATCTCTTTTTTTATTTTTAAAGCTATCATTTTTGTACCTGGCGTATAACGCGTAACCCTAAATTTCGATCGCATTTTTTGTGTTAAAAGTGCACGCGTTATACGCTGGATTTTACTGTAAATTTTAAAGAAAAAGTTCGGAATTTATAACTTCAGTTTTTGCTTTCAATTTCGAAGCTTCAACTTTTATATAGCCGCCCATCCGGTAAAGTGGTAAGTGACGCTGACTGCGGTGCCGTAAGGACTGGGTTCGAATCCCGGAGAAGGCCTGGCTGTTTGTGTTGCAATCCTTTCTTCTTTGTGTTGAATCTTTTCTTCTTCTTCCGTGTGATACATTGTGTGGTGCACAAGGTTGAAAAATTTTCTCAATAAAAAAAACACATTAATATATCGATTGTTATAATAAAAATGTTAATGTGTATCTTGCATTTTATAAATGAATCTGAAAAACTAAAACATATAATGTATATCTGTGACAAATTGGTGCCTTTATTTTTAAATTTTTGTTATTTATACACGATTAAAATGCTCTTTTCTAATATTTCAATAAAGAATATTAACTACAGATTTAATAATGATTTAATGCTTCAGAGAAAAGATGTAAAGAATTTGCCAGGCAAGAATGAGTTGGATGACATTTCGAAACATATTTTTAATAGTTTAAATAATTTCTTTGCGTAATATTTAAAAAAATTAATATTTTCTGCTTAATTTTGTAAAAAAATCCGTCACTTTTCGTGAAGCACAGTTCATTTGGTCTTTTTAGCATATTATTTCCAGTCAAACGTAAAGCTTTCGCTTTATGGGTTAGTTGTGGGTATTCCAGATAACTTCATTCTCCTCTTGCGAGACAACCTCCTCTTCAACAACTATGCTAAAAAAATTCAAAGATAGGTCTTTAAATCCTATTCCTTATTTTCCAACTTATAGTTAGAATCGCCAAAATTTCAATTTCAAAACCAATTATATGTTTCCCAATTTCTTTTGTGGGGAATCTTGTTTTCGTTTAGTCATTAAAAAAAATCAAGTAAATTCAGAATGAAAAAAAAATGAGACAACTGAGTAAAGAAGAGGGTACAATCCACTGACAAAAATGCTTACTATTTTATGATGATGTGCATACATATATACTGTTTGTATACACATAAATTATTGATATCTAAGTTCACCCATTAAGAATTCGATTGTATTGAAAAACATATTTATGCCTGTAACTCTTACCTCTTGATATAAAAAGAACTTCAAATTATAATAATTTATAATAATCTCTAAAAATGAAGTAGAATGATTTTTTGCACTCTCGTAACCCAATAACTAAGTGGATTTCAGCAAAACCAATTTTCAGGTGGATCTCTACTCCTTAAAATAAACATGCGTGTCAAATTTCAAGTTAAATCTAATAAAGCAAAATCGGAATTTTTATAATCAATACGCCCCGTAACCCGATTGAGAGTCTATTTCCATTATATAACCATTCTTAGCGGATTACAATTCAACAAAAGAAACATGCAAACCAAATTGCATTATTATAGTCCTAATAGTTCAACAACGAGAATATTTTCGTCAATAAGCCCCTGTAACCCCCCGCTACCCCCAGGAATAGATTTCCGTAAATCCATTCTTAGTGGATCTCTATTCAACAAAGAAACATGCTAAACAAATTTCAAGTTTGTGGGTCTAACAATTCAAAAACAGGATTTTTTTTTCTGTAACTTCACTTAACCTTTCGTAACCTTCCCCCCTTGGTGGTCGATTTTCGCAAAACTCTTTGGTAGAAGAATTCTGCTCCGTGAAAGGAACATACCTGCCAATTTTTCAGCAGGTAGATCTAATAGTTGAAAAACGAAAGTATTCATCTACTACAATTTTCCTTAATTTCACTATTTAGAGTGGCCACGGTAACCAAGTGGTCAAGGCATCAGATTCTGGCTAGCATGTCATGAGTTCAATCCCAGTACCACTGAAGACCCGCCGTGTAGGGCAGCGATGCACGTTAAATCTGTTGAGAGCTCAAATGTCCTCCCATTGGTGTGGTGGGGTAGTTAGGAGAGGAGGGGGTGCCAGCTCAGGTGTCGTCCGCGTCACTTGACCATGGTTCAAAATTACGTGGACCTTCCTAAAAGCCCTCGTGAACAGTGTGACGTTAATATTCACTCACTCATTCACGATTTAGAAGTTCCCACCTATGGGTCGAAGCAGAAAAGAAAACATATGTCTATTGCACTAAACTAAAGTTCACTATTTCAGATGCAACCTCAACTGACTCTGCACCAACCAGATTAAGAGAATGTGCAGCATACGGTAGATAATTAGCGAATTTATTTTTCTTTCTTTTAGAAGAGCTTGCACACCATTATATCGACCGGACATATTAGCAGCGTTGTTAAATGACTGTCTCCTACAATTATCCAATAGCAGTCGATTTGTTTCTAAAAATTCTTGTAGAGAATTAAACACTGGTATAGCTAGTCCTGTGGGTCCTGTTACAAAATTCGTTGGAGGCTTTTTTCTGGAGCCCCTTAACATTTTACGATATTTTGCTTTTGGGAGCCCTGAAGCTTGGGGACCTCGTATCATTGATACGGCTGATATGGCAGTAGCTAAGCCCCTGAAATTAAATGTAAGCTAGTGTGACTACTAAACTTAATTAATGAGACACATCTTTCATACACTTTTCCCCAAAAATAATATCGTAGAACAATAGCAAGAGTTGAGGGACAAATCTGATGTTCAATCAATCCCAATTGAATAGTATTTTATGTCATCATTATTTGAGCTGTAATCGTTTTAATGATTTGCTTGCCCTTGATTTCAATTATTTGCTCATATATTGTTTTTGATGAGTATGATATTAACGATTTTGGTCGTAATTCCCGTCGTTCATTATGTTCACGAATGAATGGGTCGAACTCTGTTAGCAGTTCCGGGGCACCCATAAAACTACCAACCAAAAAATGTGAGGAGAACCAAAAACTTCCTCGGTACCTCTAAATGCAAAACCTCTTATAGCCAAATACTTTACTATCACGTTAACATGTTCGAGGATAATGTGGTAATATTCTCTCTCTGCGTGTGTATCTTTTCTTAGTTGTTCTGATGTAATTGTTTATCTAAAACAGACTTCTTTTCTTTTCATGTCAACCAAACTAACATTGAATTTTTATGTTCAATAGAATTTTCATGATTTTATAAACAAATTGTTACGTGTTTCCAATCAGAAAAGCTGGCTTGTGTATCGAAAAATTGTTTTAGAAAAAAGAGCTTGTAAGTCAAACAAAACCCACTACCAATAATAGTTAAATAACATAGTAGAAATCTTTCCAGCACTTAGCCATTTTTAAGTTTTTTAATGAAATGATTATTCGAAAATTATCTCTTTTGAATTCTCTTACTGAAACATAATATATATTGTTTGGATTTTTATTTTGAAAATAACCCATTTCATGTGAAAAGACATAATCAATAAAATTGTTACTTAGAGATTTAGATCACGAACCCAAGTCAACGTATTTCTCAAATTAAAACCCAACATTTTCTAAACACTTTTCGGTGGGATAATTACTGATATCCTCTGACTGAGCAATATCTTTTTCAGAAGGCTGCTGGTCATCGAGATCTAGCATATATATTCATCATTAATATATTCTTTTTTGTTGTGTTTCTCCGTTTCTTTAGATAAGTTCCTTACCATTTCTCTTGTTTATGTATCTGAGTTTGTTATATTCTTGTTATTTTGTTCCATTGTAGAAAAAGCTGAAATTTTGAAACAGTTAATTTTTTCATTCCTCGATTTAACAGAACTTTTCGTTTTTCCACCCTCCAATTTTTTATTTTCTGCCTGACATATTTATATTTCTAACTAAGGACTTACTTTTCATGAAAATTAATTTAAAAGCTTAGGTCATAAAGTTACGAATAAAACATCCGGTGCTTAATAGATTAAAAATAATCTAACAATTTTTTAAGAAACAATATAGTATATTTTTGAGATAATTATAAAAAAAAGTACCTAATTTATTTCAAAAAATAGAATTCATTGTCTATACTTGCTAAAACCTAAAAGGTTGATTATTATTATTTATGCGCCCATCAGTTTAAAGGAGATATTATAAAAATAAACATTAGAATTATTTGCTCCACTTTAAATAAATATTGTTTTTCCCTTGCAATCCATTATTTGCTGTTGCTATCTATATTTAAAAAAAGATTTATTACGAAAATCAAGACCATACTTTACTTTTATGCATAATATTCACGAGAAATCTCCATAATCTGCATAAAATGATTGTCATTGCTTTCCTTTCTATAGAAGTAAAATTAAATTACTCCTGACAAATTTTAAGACAACGTACATATTTATAGGAAATTCTAATGTTTTCAATCTTTGAAAATACAGAAAATATACTTAATCATAACTTCAATATCATCTTGCTTAAAAATTTTGAAATGTGTATTGGTGCTTAGTTTTTTTATTTGAAATTTGAATAAACAGGTCCCTAAGTATCTTTTAGTTTCGGATATTATGCACTGGACACAACACAAAATCAGCATATTATGGTAACTTATTATTGCACAAAAATAAACAGCTACGGAAATCGTGCAACTGCATTTGTATAAATGCTCGATGTTTGTCGGAGCCGCTCTATGATGGAGCCTCTGGCTATTAATTGGTCGCGGTAGCCAAGTGGTCTAGGCATCGGATCGGATCGTGGCTAGCGTGTCATGAGTTCTATCCCAGTACCACTGAAGACCCACCGTGTAGGGGAGCAATGCACGTTAAATCTGTCGAGAGCTCAAATGTCCTCCCGTTGGTGTGGTGTGATAGTTAGGAGAGGGGGGTGCCAGCTCAGGTGTCGTCCGCGTCACTTGACCATGGTTCAAAATTACGCGGACCGTCCCCAAAAGCCCTCGTGTAGCTGAACAGTGGGACGTTAATATTCATCCACTCACTCACTGGCTATTAATTATTAATTTCCGCGCATAAGTTGGTAGGGAGGAAGAACAAAAGGAAATTGCTCTTGTTTTTTAAAATAAAAATAATTTTTATATGGTATTTTGGGTATTTTATTTTTGATTTGTATTTTTTTACTGCTTTATTACTTTGATTGTAAGCGTATTTTCTGTTTGTTGTCTTCAGTGGGGAAGGGGACTCCCCTGGAACCCCAATGCCCTGGGCTGCAGCTGATTAAGCCCGGCCTTGACCTGGACTTTATTTAACTAAAATTAACATTAAGTTGTTTCCCTAAATATTTGTCTTGTAAAGCCTTGTATAACTGATAATTTTGTAAAAGGATATTTTAGTTTGTTAAATGTATTATTTTACCTCCAAGAGAGTTTGTCCATTACTTCCAACCCAGTAGAAACATAAATCATTGTTAAAAATTTCTATAATTTACTTACAAAAATCATGCAAAAAAAAACGAAATTAAAACAAAACACTCTGAAAATTAAATTTTTTTTTCTTAATTGAACTAGATGTATTCTTATATCTGTACTACTTATAGCATAAAAAAACAATACGCATAGTATAAATAATAAGCATGAAATAGAAAATTTGAATTACTTAGAAAGAAAAGGTAATCCAAATACAGATTTTGAAAATCATGGTAATACATCTTAATTCTTCACATTTTCAAAGAGAAGATTGTTTGTATTACATATTTTTAGGAATAATTCAATTCAAAATATTTTAAGCTCTTCAACTACTTACAAACAGGCTTTCAAATTACGAGATAAAATGTATTACTCTCTTCAAATTCTTGTATATCACCATAAGTAACTTCAAGAAAAAAAAGTATACTTACTTGAAAAAGTGGAATCTATAGAACAGAATAAATTCATAAGTAAAAAACGATACAAAGTAAAAATAATAATGATTTTCTCTACATATGCATTGCTTCTTTCAAACATTAGCATCAAATTTTTAGAAACTTATAAGAACATTTTGCATTCATCACAATACGAAAACATTTTTTGATATGTACATAGTTTGCTAACATCTTATTTTAATCTTTAAAAAAACTGCTCACATTTTTATTTTAGAATAAAAATGTGTACTATTTTCCAGAATGGACTTTTGCAACAATTTTTTCTAGAGAATCAATTCGATTATTTTTCCCGCCTTAAAACCATTTGATTATTCGAAAGAAACAGGTAGGTAATTTGAAAAGTTTCAGACGCTTAAACTGATTACAAAATTTTAAATTTCTGTCTAGGCCAGAACCTATTTTCGAATTTGAATAATCGGGCTTGAAGGACAGATTTCGATTTGAATAATGATGAAGCTTCACCCGCCTCAAGGCGTGATTCAATTTCACAAAAGAATATTTCTTTTTACTTGTTTTCTTAGAGAATCTAAACCGTAAGAAAGTGGTGAAGATAAAAACAAAAAGCAGGAAAAGGAATCTTGTTCCACAGATGATACCTGCCTCCAGGAATTTTTTACAGTGGCAATTGCTTAGAAATATTTTACCCTGGTGCTCAAAAGTAGAATGTTAAAATCGAATATTTTGAAATGTACTGCAGATATTTTACCTTAAAATCTGGAAAAAAAATTTTGTATCGTCTAACAAATTTTACAATTAAAATATTAACTTAAAAGTCATGGTTCAATTTAACAAGCAATATAAAAAAAAATTTAATCAATTCCTACTTAGATTAACGAAAAAAATGTATTTTAATTACTTTTTATTAAATAGTTACAATTAATATAAATATGTGCCTACGTATGACAGAATCACAACATTAAGTGGCTATTAATTTTTATTAATTATCATCCAAGTATCGTATAGTCTTCCAAAACAATCGTGTGTATAAAATTTCAGTTCAACTGAATGCTTTGAAACGTGACGGAAAAAAATCTTCTAAAGTTTTGACCCAAGTCGCTAAAAATGAGGCCAACCTACATTAAAAAAGGAACTGCAACCCGTTTGATAAATGATTTAATAATGTTAATGTAAATTAGTATACAAAGGAAAGAAGTAATCTAGACGTAACAGATAGGCTAGAGAAAGTCACCTTGTAGGATAAAACAAGTGTCCCATCGGTTCACGAAATGAAAGATACCCTGGTGAACAAGATCCAGGTTTGGTTGTGGAACCAATTTTTATCAACAGCTTAGAACTCATTATCATCGGCAATTCACCGTACCTTCAGAAGTTTCTTGAGTAGACCGAACATGTGGTAGTCTCACGGTGAGAAGTTCGGGCTGTAAGGGGAATGTTCGAGGACCTCCAAGCAGAATTTCTGTAACAATGTTTGATATACCACAGCCACAAACATGAGATCATGAGATATTTATGTAGTGATTATTCGTGATTAATTCTTACGAGACGGTCCATATTTGCAACTGCTTCCTTGTTGATAAACACATTCGCTTGACCAAGTCGTGACCTGCCGTCAGTACTACTTCTTTTACTACCAAAATCTCTATACCATCAGGATACCGGTCTACAACTGATACACTCCGCGTCATTCACATTTTGTATTCAATGATAGATTTTGCCAGTATTTAAATTTTCCGCTGTTTAAAATTGCACGACCATGTGTTGACACCGTTTGGAGGTATCCATGATGCGAATGATGTTTTTTAACATGATCCCACGCTATCACACACGAATCTAATAGGATCTAGCGATATTGCATGCATTCCCAGCATTCTGTGTCCTCTCTATATGAGCTTGCGAAATCATCTTATTACAAAACATCGAAAAAGGGTGACTTATTACAAAAATGCCGCTTTCATTAGGATGACCCTTATACTACATATACAAGCACTATATGGCAATAAAAATTCAACTCGGAAAAAAGAATGGTCAGAAATGTCAGAAACTTAGCAAACAAAGCAAAGTCACATCGAGTATCTTGAAATCATATTTGTATTGCTACAAAACAGCATCTGCTTAATAGGTTGTGGGATTACTGTTAACAATCATACGCAAAGCAGCAGTTATAGGTACAGAGTCAATGAAAGTAGGGACAATGTCGTGTCCCTGACTCTCCATACTATGTCAATCATTTGCTGCAGTTTATCTTCTGAACGCAACTCTGGTAGGGTATGCAAGCAGCATCCAATCACGATCTAGAGTGAGATATTGAGGAGAATGTTGATCAAGAAAGTATTGTGTATATCTTTCAGCACACGTTGTTTGACACTTCAAATGTAATCAAACATTTGTGTGCCAGTCGCAGCACATCAAACATGTTTCATTAAGACGTCATAGTGCTATGAAAATGAAACATAAGTGACTTGCTATAGAACACAATGGCACCATATGCCATGATACCACCATCTAGTATAATAGTCTCTACAGATATGCACGTATGACCTCAAACTTGTTAAATCTCCCACATAAAGTATGTTTAATCAGTTGAAACGACATTTTTTTGGACGTGAAGAATAGAAAAATTACCTTTTCGTTCATCAAGTATAGTATTAATGTAATCTCATCTTTTATTATAATAGGTTAAAACTACATTGCGTAATCAGGATGAATGCAGATTCTGATAATATAATATGCATTTACTAAAATCTATATTTGCAATACTTAAATTCTTAAATTAACAGAATAAATTAATATTATTTCTAGAAATTTTGAAATAATATAGAACTTGATTAATATTTTGGTCAAAATTAGAAATACATTTTTAAAATTATTTTGAACTATTTTTTAGTGAACATGATTATCCGATACATGTTCCTTACATATGCGTTGAAATTTACTTTTCAGTTATTTGTGATCTGTTTATATTGATATAATTTTAATGACAAAACATTTAAAGAAATAAAATATTAAAACTTTCTATCCCACGCGAGAAATGTATAATAAAGTTTTATGTATAAGGCAACACACGCATACAAATCAGTTAATAATATATAGTGTTCTGAGATTCCAAAACTTCCTGAAAATGCGGTGCTTGTCAAAAAAAGAGTTTGAAGTTTTATATTAATTTATACTAGATTAAGATATCCGATTATACAGGTTCGGAACTGTGATTTTGTGAAAGTGTACAAAAGAATATATTTTTTTCTTATTTAGTGTCATTTAGATTACTGTACACGTATAAAATTGTATTAAGAATATCATTGCAATAAAAAATAATTCAAATGCAATAATTAACTTATAATTATAATAAAAAATAATTCAAATATAATAAATAACTTATGCAAAAATTAACTTATAATTTCCTATTTTCAAAACATTCTTCTTTTATTAAAATTGCTTCGATAATAATAATATATATAGTTTGCTTATATATAACGAAGAAGATCTCCTCAGAGAGCAAGAACTAGGGGATCTAGGATTTTCGAAACATTCACATTATTTTCGGAGTTACCATCAATTGAAATAATCATGGGTAGCTTTTCTTAAAATTTGTCCACTCTGATGTATTAGAATATGGATGAATCCAGTTCCAAGTTATGTATTTAAAAAGTCATAGTTAAGGCTCTGTAAAGAGAGATTTAAGCTAATTTGAGCATTTTTGATAAAAGGAGAATGTTTTGAAATTAGGTAATTCTATGTTCAGTTTTTGCCAAAATATTGCATTTGTATAAATTTTTATTGTAATAATATTCTTAAAACAATTTTATTCGTGTATTCTAATCTAAGTGATACTAAATATTAAACAAATGTTCGATTGTATGCCTTTGAAAAATTACGGTTTCGAACGTTGTCGGATTAATTAAGAGCGTAACTTTCTTTTTGACAAAAACCTTCTTTCGAATTTTTTTCAAAAATAGGTTTTTTTTAGTCTATTTTCTTATCTCAAAAAATTACCCAAAGAATAATACCATACGTATATAAAACATATTAATTCAAGCATTAAGAAAAATTAGAATACTAGAGAAGGCGCGAAAAAAACTTACTAATTGCATACAGAACTAAGGACAGTTAATAAGATCCAATATTTCGTGAAAGAAGTAAACTTTGACTTAACCACACACTATTTTGCGTAAAATTGGAGGCTTTAACTCTTAAGGTTCTAAAACTTTTTATTAGTTGTCCTTCCTTGAAAAACTTATTAAAATTATTCATTTTACGCTACTTTTTGTAATTTGCCGAGGATTTTAGTTAATCCATTTGTTCATTAAATCAAGAAATTCTTGACAACGTATTCCTCTTTGTTTATCGAACATTTTGGTCATTGTTTACATTTTTTCCGCGCTTTCTAGCTCTAGTTGGAATTATAAATTTGAAGAGTACTTTAGAGGTGTTTCTTGCCAAAATGGCTAACAATTTTTATTTAATCATGCAATTTAAAAATTGCAGTACAGTGATTTAGGCGTCTTTATAAACGTCAAATTCTGAAGCTATACTGAAACTATTGGCAAGGAATATCGTAACGAGTACCTGAGCTATCACCGAACTCTCCAAATTTCCATGAGAATTTTGAGCTTCGACAAATTTAAAATGTGCCCGGATTCAAACCCAACTATCTGGGAGGTGTCAACAGTTCCCAATCAAAACCACATCATTTTTCTTTTATAAAACTCTCCATAAAAGATTTAACAAATTATAAATCAAAATTATTTAACTCACTAAAATGTTTCTCAAAAATGGAAGAAATATTGTATTCCAGCTGAAACCAGTTGTAAATATTGTTGCATAGATCGGAGTTCATGGACCTAACGCTAAATAACAAACCAGTTCCTCAAGAGCGATGCAAATTATTGTCAAAAAACGATTCTTAAAATGCAGAATAACAGCAGTAAATGGGTACAAAATGTTCCAGAAGGCTCTCACATTTTCTACAGCACTCAAACACAACTATCAGTACCTAAAATACAGATTTGTAATGATTAAAGCTATTCCCAAAAATGGGCTCAATTCATGTGACATCATAGACACATAATAATGATAACCACGTGATTCTAGCCAATCAGTTCAAAAACTCATGTGATATCATAGTCACATGATAAAAGCTATCTTGTGTTTCCAGTCAATCGGTTCACGCGCTTCGTTGTGTTGCCAACTCCTTCTCTTTGCAGAAACTTTAACTTAAAATGTACGTATGAATACAAAATGTATTTTATTTAAAAATATTTTTTATAAAATAAGTTTTTTTTTAATTTTGAAAAATCTTTTTAGAGGAATTTTTTTCATAACATTTAAAATCTTTGCCCAATTATGAAATTTGAAACTTTATCTAAGTTTTACAAATAGAACAACAAGAACAAATATTTCAATCTGTGTTTTGAATTAAATAGAGAACACGTGTTTCTTTATCATGTGACCGTCATAAATTAAACCCAATATAATAATTTGGCTGAAACTCTAATATTTCGCTAAGTTCACATTGAAACTCCATTATAATGTAAGGTACGTCCTTGCTTTCGAATATTACAGCTTTTATTATAAAATAAAGGTAACCACAATTAATATTAAACATGCAGATTCAAATTATATACTCAATTTTAGGATAAAAGGAAGCACTAATTACCCAAAATTCATATCAATATAATATCGTAAACTTTGCGAAGAGCCATCTTTAATATCTCCGAAGTCGAAGCAATAACTCTCCTATTGTTTCGTGACCCCCTCAACTAAAGCTCAATCATCTCCAAGTTCTCTAGAGGCCCACCTCTCATTGACTGAGTAGAATGCCCATCCAATTACCATGAGTTAGAGATAGAGCTCTCAAGTCTTATGAGTAAGTCATAGCGGGTGCATTGAGGCTTATTATTAAGTTAATGCATTGCGCAGTTATGGGTATATACATACGTTTAATCTCGACTCAAATATTGATGAAGAACTTATGTTACACCATTGATAAGCGGAGTTCCTATTGCCACAGTAAAAATCTATTGTTATATACTCTCTAATGAGATAAATTAATAGGTATTGAATCGGGCTTTAATATATATATGCATGTAATTCAAATTTACCAGGCTGTACAGTTTTAATTTCAAACTAGAATTACAGTACTATTATTATTAATTTACAGTCCTGTGACTCAACCGTATGAGTATTACGTGGTTACATATAATGAAATCAAATACTTTTAAGGAGTCACTACACGCAGTCTTTTCCCTAACTCCATAATGTTAAAAGTGAATTAATTTAGGAAATGTTTTTATAAAAAATTCACTATAGTCGCACAGTCAACCTTTTTTTTTTGTATATATATTTATTGTATTATTTACATCAAGAGAGTCCAACTCAAAGGCTAACTTGGGCCAAACAAACAAGGCTTAGATGGGCTGTAAAAAAATCAATATTCGTAGAATACATTCGAGAATACATATACACATTTTATATATGATAAACATACATAAAAGAACATGAAAAACTGAATGTTACGTCCTACCACTTGACATCTCTTCCCTGCTATCTTTCCTAATTCCACAGAATTTTTTAAAAATTTTATTATATATTATAGTGAGCCGATATATTGGCCGGGCCGAAAAAATGTTTGTTGTGGGCCGCGACTTTTACAGCCTGATCTGCATTATTAAAATCCGAAGATAAGCAAAGTTATCTATCTATTTACGTATGTGAGGATATCCTCTCAAGAACCACCGAATGCAGAAACGCATCGAAGGTACCCAAAGACGGGAAATGATCTGAAAAAATCCAATTGGACCATTTAAATTCCAACATTGCAATTAGTTGAAAAGACATTAATTAAAACAATTAATTAAACGTTAAAAAGCCTGATTTGTCTGCATTGTATCATAGTTAATATTAAAAATGACGTAAGTTTGCCAAGAAAACCGGTTTTCAACCAAAATGGCCGAATCGGGTCTGCATTGTTAAAAAAAATGCAGAATCGTGCTTTTTAACGTTTTTAATTATATATTTTTAAATAAGTGTAATTTTAAAATTTATATAAATGGTCAAAATAGACTCCTCGAATCATTTCCCATCTTTCGGTACCTTCGACGCGTTTCTGCGTTCAACGGATCGTGAGAAGATAGCCTCATGTTAACAAATACGTTTGTTAACCTATGAATTTAAAAACAAGCATCCAGAAATAAGCAATAGTTTCAATAGCTAATTGTAAGACTTTTTCGATTCATTAATTAATGAAAGGGGATAAAGATCGACATATTTTATTAAAAAAACTACAGTAGTATTATTCATATTTATATCAATTAGTTAATAATAAATTTGTACGTTGTCTGTCTTCTTAATAATAAAACTAGATTAGTTTTGTAAATTATAAATCAAAAATAGAAATTTGAAAAAAAAAATGTTATCCAGGGGGGGAGGGGGGGATTATACTCGAAGACTATCGGGCTGAACAAAGAGAACAGAAACCAGCTAGACAAAGAGAAGAAGAGGAAGAAATTTCTAAAAAGGGAACTTTAATGACATAAATATAGAAATCATTCACATCGCGCAACCACTGCTAGCGTCGAGAGGGAAAGAGAAAATTTCCACGGAGATAAAATTATATATTCGGAAAAAGCCCGTGTAACCCTACTTCATGCCGCTATTCCACTCTCTGGAAATCAGTAGTAAGCAAACAAATCTATCTGTCTGTGTGAGGCTATCTGTTCACGAACCGCTGAACCGAGAAACCCAAAAAAGTTACCAAAAAAGGGAAATGATCCATGAAATTCATTTTGACAATTAGTTAAAAAGATAATGATTAAAAACTTGAAAATGTTGCATGGTTGATTTAACCCTTTACACCTTTTACGGTGCAGAGAACACCTATTGTTGTGCAAATCAAATTTGTGACGGATCTGTACGGTTTCCAGTAACCTCCTCAATGTTTCTTTAAAGTTTTATTTATTTCACCCAAACTCAACCGGGAGCCAAAGCGTGATTTATGTAAATGAGATATACTATATAAGTTCGGGTTTAGCGAGTTAAAAAAAGGTAGTAAAGAGAAGAGTTAGAAAGGTGAAGTCAAATGAATTGAAGCATCGGTAGATCAACACGCTGTGGTTGACAGTATTAGTTAGGAGTTACGTGACGAGCTACGCCGGAGAGCAGTAGAAGAAATTGAAAAAGATTCCGTATTACCGAGGGTGGATCCGTCTCCATTATCCGATCCAGCCAGTAAGAAATTCATCACCACGACGGAACCACCGATGTTACAAGGATAAGGTTAGTGATTTAGAAATTTGTGAATACGTGTACATGTATTAGCTGTAGTTGTACGTGCTTGATCTTTCGTGGATTCAGTCGCGATTCCGTAGTTCCGCTAGTAGTAACTCCTTCCCATACTCCACTGTGTTTATTTCTCTTAAATTTGAATTGTGATACTACATCCTCCTGTGATTAATAAGCATCAATAAATATAGTGATTTGCAACTATGTCTCTTGATTTCTCTAATCCGCCTACACGTCCAGAAACATTTAACGGTAGACGGGGAGATGATAATGTTAGGGGAGGGTATAATTCACGACAAATTGTCTAATCTAATTGTTGCTAATATAATTGTTGTGCAAATCAAATTGTCTAATCTAATTGTTGCTAATATAATTGTTGTGCAAATCAAATTGTCTAATCTAATTGTTGTTAATATAATTGTTGTGCAATATAATTATTGTGCTTATCTAATTGTTGTAATCACACACGCTAATGAACTTCTGCAATAAAATTGCTTACACTTTGCTCTATCAGCCTTTATTATCCATTTTCTGAGAAGAAAAGTAAAAATATGCCTAAAATTTATAGATTTTTTTTAAAAAATTTGTATTCCATCTTATGGATTTTTTTCGATTATTTATTTTATGCTGTTCATAACATACAGTTGTTTATAAAACTCAAACTTTCAGAAAAAAGCAATCGACTCAATAGCTAACAATAAGAATGTTTTTATTCCTTATTTAACGATAATGGATTTAAATTAATATATTAATTTAAAGCTAAGTAGTATTGATTTGTATTGCTAATTACTAAATTAATTATATAATAATAAACTAAATTAATTGTTCAATAAAAATCGTACGTGTTGTTTTTGTGGATAAAACAATATTAATTTTCAGAGACGTTTTTAAGATAACATTATGCAACAATTGATAAATGAACATTTAAAAGAGAGAGAGAAATCCATTTTACATTATTTTAGATTATAAGAAGGTAATTATTGTAAAAAATAATTAATATATTTTGTTTTTCTTGTAATATATTATATCAGAAGCGTTTTATTTTTGATTTATATAAATAAATATTTTTATTATCTAAAGCAGTATTGTTTTTTTTTTGTAAACCCTTAATCGAAAATAGAAATTTGAAAATCTTATCCCTAGAGAAAATTAGGGGGAAACAGTGTTACACTCGGGAAAAGTACGTGAAAGAGAAGGTGGAAGACATTTCGAAAAACGGAAATTTAATGACATTATTATAGAAGTTACTCATTCACCAGGAAATGCTGACTCCGAGCGGGGAAAGCAAAGTTTCCAAGGGAAAAAATTATACATTTGAAAAGCCATAAAACGCCAAGCCACGTGACTTAGTTATCATTATTTTAATGAGAGCTTTTTTAAAAATTTCTAATAAAAGTTTTTAAAATATTCTTAAGGGTATTGAGACCTGAAAAAGCTTTGAAATGAGGAAAATTCATGTACTTTTTAATTCATAGTTTTAAATGCATAACTTCCTTGTCTAAATCTCTCACTAAAATATTTATTTACATAGTGTTAATATGCGTAAGAAATTTCAAATGTATAAAACGAGTTGAATTTTCAAAAATGTCCCTTTGTGATGTAATTTACACGTTTGAATATTTGCAGTTTAAAGTAAACACTTTTACCTTTGAATAATACATACTAGCTACATACATTAGATGGCAAAAATACTTATAATTTAGTTTACTCAAAAATTAAAATTGCATTAGATGCAGGAGGAGACATAGTTCATTTTCCAATAAAATTTGAAAAATCAATTTTTTCAACAAATTTTGTGAAATAACACCAGAAAAATCATTTGTAGCACATCCTGGAGAGTAATCGTCAAATAATGCGCCTGAGTATGCCTGCGTTACATATCTATTACGAAAAAAGTTAAATTTAATAATGATTTAGTGCTTTAGCAGTACGCGACAAATTTCAAGATACGTATTATAAGTACGATTAATGATATGATGGTTATCGTATTACTAGTTGAATGGAAAACAGACTTTAAATCATAATTTGTTTGATCCATTCCTTCTGTTTCTGTGGCCATATCTATATAGAAAACTAACCTGTTCAATATACGCTTTTCAATCCATTTCCCCTATACAGACAAAAATATCTGTATTGGCAAAGGGAAGTTGAAGGCCTTCGAACGAGAAAACAATATTCAATAATCAGATACGAAAATGGGAATTATGCTCCAGGAGATATATTTTAGGAAAATGGAATTCGATATCAGATTTTTACCGTTTTACTCACAACGAAGAGAAAAGAAACTGAAACAAGATGATATCCCTTGTCCACAGCTCTTTTGAAAAAGTATATTTTATTCTCCAGTTTGTGGATTTATGATATTCTATAAAATAGAGTTACAAGTTGTAGAATTAAATTTTTCCAGTGTTTGGTTAATGAAGTACAGATACTTCCACTTAATTATCGCTTCTGTTCAGAAATCAATTCAGCAGCCTTAGCTCAAAATAATTTCTAAGTAATTGACTTTACTCTATGGAGATATTTTACTCGGACAGACTTGTCACTCAAAAGTTTACATATATATAATAGATCCATATTAACAGAATTATAATTGTGAATAATTTAGTTAATACCCTCAAAAATTTCGAGATTTATCTTTAGTAGCTTTTCCATGTTTTCAACATTTCTCACACTTCTATCAATAATTGATGTAATATTTTCTTACTTATATTTACTTGTTTTTTTTATTAATACAATCCGTAATCACATATAGGATTTCTACAATATACTCGTATTATTTCAAAATATTGTTTAATAATATTTTTAATTGTCACGTCTAGCAAAACGTTTTTTTTTTTCAAAAAAAGTTTTTTTTTAATTGAGTTGCATTGAGATGTTTAAAATATATCCCTTTTATGGTAATAACTTAGTTTAGTACTATTTGGTTGAAGAATCTCAGGAAAATGAGTGTATGTAAAAATGTTATTGTGCATTTTGCCATCAAAAAAGAAATTAATAATTGGACATATAATCTAATAAATAGAAATCAAATACAAAAACGAATGTTTCTTCTACAGTGGACCCAAAAAGTGTTCGTATCCTTGCAATTTTCAATAAAATTTAATGTTTTCGACTAATAAAAATTAATAAATTGGAATTGGAATTTTTTTATGATATTGTCAACTTGTTCTTAATAGAATGACATAATATTTTTTTTTAAAAATGATATAACTATTATTTTTAAAAATTAATAATCAAAAAGCTATTGAAAGATTACGCCACAAAAGTCTTCGTACACCTAACAAAAATCTCAACTTAGCTTTAAATATTGTATTTCTTTCTTACTTTAGTACTTAGTAGGATATCTTTTAGTGTTCACAATAACTTTTAAATGTTTTGGTGTAGATTTAATCAGTTTTTTGTAATTTCTGCATCAGTTTTCCTCCATGCTCCTGTTATTATTGTTTTTACTTCCCATTATGTCATGTTTGCTTTTTTTTGTAAATCAAATTCTCACCAAATATGTTCTACTGAGCTAAATAAACTGATTGAGGAGGGTTTTTTTAGAATATGTAGAGTTATAGCGACACCAGCGGCGTACATTGAGAGCAGGGCGCTTGGCGTCATTATCCTGTTAAAAAATGAAGTGGTCTCCTATATCCAAATTTTCGCTGGATAATTTAAAATTTCACTTTAAAATATTTAAATAGAGCTGCTGATGATTCACAATACCATCAAAAAATACCAAATTACGAATCCATGCAAGAACTTCTCTATCTCCATGCTTCAGCAAAGAGGTGGAGTTCTTGTTCCACACAAATTCAAGGGATAAAATTCCACCTTTTTTCATTTACAAACTATTATATGCCCATCAGAACCAAAAAGGTTTAATTTTCCGTCATCCCAATCAATTTAGCTGTCAATTTTGAATTTTCGGAAACTTAATCCCAAGAATCGAGTTGGATTAATGAACCATTGAAATGGAAGTGTTCTTGCGTGGAGGTGTAAATCGGCTTCAAAATTAGGTAATGTGGTATTTTTTATGGTATTGTGAATCATCAGCTCTATTTAAATATTTTAAAGTGAAACTTTATATTATCCGGTGAAAATTTGGATATAGGAGACTACTTCATTTTTTAAAAGGATAAGATGCCAAGCGCCCAGCTCTAAATATACGCCGCTGTTGTCTCTATAACTGTCCAAAATTCTAAAAAAAACCTCCTCAATCAGTTTATTTAGCCCAGTAGAACATATTTGGTGAGAATTTGATTTAAAAAAAAAGCAAATATGACATAATGGGAAGTAAAAACAATAATAACAGGAGCATGGAGGAAAACCGATGCAGAAATTACAAAAAACTGATTAAATCTACACCAAAACATTTAAAAGTTATTTTGAACACTAAAAGATATCCTACTAAGTACTAAAGTAAGAAAAAAAAATACAATATTTAAAGCTAAGTTGAGATTTTGTTTGGTGTACGAAGACTTTTGTGGCGTAATTTTTCAATAGCTTTTTGATTATTAATGTTAAAAAAAAACAGTTATATCATTTTTAAAAAAATATTATGTCATTCTATTAAGAACAAGTTGACAATATCATAAAAAAATTACAATTACAGTATATTAATTTTTATTAGTCGAAAACATTAAATTTTATTGAAAGTTGCAAGTGTACGAACACTTTTGGGGTCCACTGTATATAGCATTGATTAAACTTGATCACTTGTTCAACAACTTTAAAATACGCCTTAAAGTTTTTTCTCTTTGTCTGAAATTAATTTACTGTTTTTGAATTGCAAACTTCTGAAATAAATTATTATTAAAATGCAAGAAAAAGTTTACTATTTTACTTAAAACGTTTTATAATGTATATGAGATAGAAAAATGGAGTTTTTGAGTAAGCGCGTGTATATAAATTTAAAATGAAGACACAAAATTGCTTTTAAATCGAAATTTTGGGATGCAGGTATTTTAAAAAAATAAAAAAAAATATTTGTTACAGAAACGTAAGCTTTCGTTTTAATGCTGCATCTCATATCCAAGATTAAACATTTTTATATGAGTTTTGAATCCTTTCTTTTTAATTCGTTTGAAATTGATTAAAAGGATATTCTCTTATACAACGAATACTTCCAGAACTTCAAATTTTTAATAACCGTATATTAAGAAGAAATTTGGAAGACGAAGAAGACATTTTCGAAGGGCAAAGAGAAGTAGATATTTTTACAAAAACTGAAACATTAAGATAAATCGAAATTGAAGGAAACATCCATACTAAATTTTTTACTAATTTAAGCAAAGATGCTTGTTAATTTTTTTGTAATATTTTTTACATAAGTCATCTTCAACTACTAAGTACCTTTTGGAAAAAAAACGCATAAAAAATCTTTTTTCAAAACAAAATTTATTTTTGCATGAAAGAGCATGTCGGAAACATTTTTTCTACATAGTTACCACCATTGTTCGGAAGTTTTTTATATAGGGAAACCAATTTGTCTGTACCCCAAGGTTTCTTATACTGTAGGGCACGCCTTCCTAAGGGGCATGATAATCCTACCTGGGAAAGGGGGGAGTGAGAGCTGAACGAAAGTCGAAAATAAAAGATATAATTTAAAAGGATTATTAATTTACAAAAAAGAAGCAAAACACACAAAATATATTCTGAAACATTTACACTGATATAATCTATATATATATATATATATATATATATATATAAAGGAGAAAAGCGACTCACTCACTCACTCACTCATCACGATCTCTCCGGAACTATTCAACCTACAGACTTGAAATTCGGTAGACATGTTCCTTTCATTAAGTAGAGATCCGCTAAGAACGGATTTTGCGAAATTCGAACCACAAATGGGAGTGACAGGGACTATGGGGCGTTATAAAAAATGTTTCCATTTTTAAACTACTCGACATACAATCTTGAAATTGGGTAAGCAAATTCTTTTCATAGAGTAGATATCCGCTACAAAATGATTTTGGTGGAAATCGACCCCCAAGTAGCGTTGCGGAGTCTTAAGGGGCGTTATAGATAATTATTTCCATTTTTAAACTATTAGGCGCACATTCTTTAAATTTGATAAATAGATTCTTTTCAAAGAGTAGCTACAAGATGGGTTTGGGGAAAGTAACCCCCCAAGTGGCGTTGCGGGGAATTAAGGGTCGTAATAGATAAAAAAAATTATCGTTTTTAAACTACTTGACCTACCTGCTTGAAAATTGGTAGGCATGTTTCTTTCATGGCGTAAATATCCGCTACAAAACGGGTTTTGTGAAAATTGAACCTTAGGTGGCATTGCGGGAGCTCAAGGGGCGTTATAGATATTTTTCTTATTTTTAATATATTACACTCACAGTCTTCAAATTTGGTAAGCAGATTTCTTTCATAGAGTACAGTTCCCAAAATGGGTTTTGGGAAAACAGACCTCCAAGTGGTGTTGCGGGCCGCAAGGGGGTTATAGATAGTTATTCCCATTTTTTAAACTATTAGACGTACAGTCTTGAAATTTGGTAAACCGATTCCTTTCGTAGAGTAGAGAACCGCTACAAATGGATTTCGTGAAAACCAACCCCTAAGTTTCATTTCCGGGAATTAAGGGGCGTAATAGATAAATATTTCCGTTTTTAAACTATTAGATCTACCTATTTGAAAATTGGTATGCATATTCCTCTAACAAAGAGTAAAACAAAAAACGATTCCTAAGGAAGGCTGCGAGTGGTCAACGGGAGTTATAGAAAAAAACTCCTGTTTTTGAGTTGTTAGACCCACACATTTTAAAAAATTTGTCAAGTATGTTTCTTTCGCTGAATAGGAATCCACTAAGAATGGTTTTTACGGAAATCAACTCCTGGGGGGAGCAGGGGCGTTACTGGGGCGTATTGAGAGAAAAAATTCCCTTTTTCGAACTACAAGGACTATAATAATAGAATTTAGTTCGGATTTTTCTTTTGTTGAATTGAAATCCGCTAAGAATGGTTATTTTGGATAACGACTCTGAACGGGATTTCGGGAGGTATTGATAATAAAAATTTCGTTTTTGCTCTATTAGATTTAGACTTGAAATTTGACTTGCAAGTTTATTTTACGGAGTAGAAATCCACCACAAAAATTGGTTTTGCGGAAATCCACTTGGTTATAGAGTTATGAAAGTGCAGACATCATTCTATATTTCAATTTTAGAGATAATTATAAAATGCAAATTAGTAGTTATGTCTTTTTTTTTTTAATCAAGAGGCGAGTGTTACAGGTATAATTATATTTTTCAATACAATCGAATTCTTCATGATAGGACTTAGATATCAATAACTTATATATGTTACAAACAATATATTTATAAAACATCATGTGTGAAATACCCAGCAAAGCGGATGGGTAATGACTAGTATACTTATAAAATTATCAGTACTGCCCAATGTATTAAACTATTAATTTATCAATACGAAGTTAAGAACAAAAGTTTAATAATTACTAGTGACTTCCATGGGCTTTTCACATGCAAAATGTGGCCGCGGTAGCCAAGTGGTCTAGGCATTGGTTCGTGGCTAGCGTGTTATGAGTTCGATCCTAGTACCACTGAAGACCCGCCGTGTAGGGCAGCGATGCACGTTAAATCTGTCGAGAGCTCAAACGTCCTCCCGTTGGTGTGGTAGGAGAGAGGGTGCCAGCTCAGGTGTCGTCCGCGTCACTCGACCGTGGTTCAAAATTACCCTAAACCGTGTAGCTGAACAGTGGGACATTAATATTCACTCACTCACTCACACGCAAAATTATATTCAAAATATAATACGTATTTTGATAATTTTATGGTTTACATTTAAAGCGCTTAAGTGTCAAGTACATTATTATTACATGCATATATTGTTATTGTACAGAAGGAGGCTCGTTGAAAATTACGATTGAAAATTGAGTCACAAATATTAAAAGTTTGAAAAGTACTGATGTACCTTGTTTCCAAAAACGAAGCCATCAGCAAACAGTTTTCGAAAAATGTGGAAACTCATCACAGAGCAATATTTTTGTGAACCGTCTGTTTTCAAGAATTTTCTCAATCCCTTTTCAACCCCAAAGCATCATTAACAGCAGAAATCCGCTCACTCTGTGCTTCGTCAGGAATATTGGAGCACCCATCATTGATTTGTCGAATCCCCATTTCCTCACCTTTCCATCCTTTTCATTACATTTTCAGCATAAACCTCTGCAAATTGATGATGAATTTTATTTGACTTAAAATTTTTTTACGTTCAAAAATCAGATTACAGAACGCACTCACGGTCGGCGGGATGGGCAATCTTCTTAAACATTTTGAACACTCACTAACTACACAATCCAGATGTAGAGACTAAAAGCAACACAATCCAGATGTAATGGTGTCAATGGACTGATAATCAACCAAGAATATGTATGCGCAAGTGTTGAACTGCAAAACTACCACTACGGTTGCTGTAGAACGAAATGGTACTTTGTTTCCGACCACATTTCGTAGTATACTCTCGCTTTCCTCTCTAACGTTTCAATTTATTCTTATGAAGCATATTTAAGAATTCATTTATTCTCTTTTCAAATAAAAAAATTCCATGAATATTTTTACTAATGTAACTGATGTAACTAATACATTTCTTGTTAAAGTTTCCATTTAGTACTTGCTATAAATATAATTTGTTTGTTTTAACACATTCGAAAAAATTAAGGTATAGTTTTGAAATATTACTAACATACATCATATAAATTGAATAAATTATTTCAGCCTTTAATATTTGCTCTTGTGTTGCATTAATATTGTGTTAGATTACTGGATTCAAAAATTTAACATATATTAATATATAATAATTTTATAAATACGTTGGCATAAGCCGTACCATATTGTTTGAAGAAAAAAACATAAACATTGCTGTTATACAAACAGAAGCCCGAAAAAAAACTTATAAAATCATAATTAAACTAAAAAAAAATTTATTTTCAAATTTACTAAGAAAAATTACGGAAATTCCCGTCAGTATCTTTAAGCCATTCATTAATATAAACTTTTATATATTTTTTAATTCCATTTCATTTATTTTTAAGGTATCCGACTACTTGCGACAACTTTTTTTTAATAAAGATATGGGGATTTTTTTGTGGTATTTAGATTTATTCAGTATATTTTAAGAAAAATATGCTAAAATTAAGAAGAGAAAAAGAAATTTTTATTACTAAAAGGGAAAAAAATTGGTAAAAAATTAACATGAATTAAATGAACGTGGTCTATTATGTACAAAAGGTTTATGAAAAAATTTTCAATTTTTCAATTTTGATGTGTTGCTTTGCTGTTCATTTTTGAAATGACCTTAACGAAGAGATATATTTTAATTTTTACAAAAACTAAAGTACCTTATCTCAGTTATTATATGAAATTGCTTAAAAAAACTGTGATTATATTCCCATAAGGGACAGTAAATTTTGTACTAAAACCGTGATTCATAAATCTGAAGATCACTTCTGCTATTATACAGAAACTGTACAAAAAATTTAAGTTAATTATTTTTGAGCAATCGCTGTCCCTTTGAACATTTTCAAAAAAAAACTCATTTCGAGTAAAACGCATTTTAAAATATGACATTTTACGTAAAGTAATGGCATCTACTTTTACTAAAATACGTGTAATTTTTGTTCTAGTGAATGGAAAATGATGTACTTGGTATTTTTGTAAATTTAATAAGATAGCCTACAAAATCAAACCACTAAAAAATTGTCAATTTTTGGCAAAAATCACAATTTTAGGGTAGTCGTATACCTTGAATATAACATAAATTCCTTTTTCAGTTGCTTGTAAATATAAATTTGGATCTATATACTGAAGAGTAAAAGATCGTATAAATATTTAACCAGTCAATGGAATATTTCAAATTTCTCTACTATTATCAACAAACTTGATCTTCCATCTGGTATATTTCTCTCCGTAACTCCCACTGGTTTTGATGCCTGTCTAATTAAGGGGATACATGCTTCTCAAGTTTTGGGAATCTTAGTGAGTAGTACCCGGTGTGGTGACAGTTTAAATGAGTATTCATAATGGACATTTGTGGAGGTAAATGCATTTAATCTTGTCAAACAGGGTTGGTTATCAAGGCAAGTAAAGGAGTGTAATATTCTCTGCTTAAGAGCTTCAATTATTTGATCCAACACTATGTTGAATGATGACCCTAGAGCTATACTAAATTATAAACTTCTTCATAACTGAGGAACGGGCAGAATGTATTAAATTACGTATAATGAAAGGTATCAGAACAAATTTAATTCCTCCTTAAAAATCTGAATTTATGTTTCTTAATGATATTTGATATCGTAAGATAAAATAATGTTTTGTTTTTGATATTCCATCCATTACAAAACTTTGTCAATAATACAGTCGAACCTCCATATAACGCACCTCTATTATGCAAATTTTTCTATTTTGCGAACTTTTTCCTGGAACCAAGAAGATTTAACTATTTTCTTTGTAAAATAACCTCCAAATGTAGCGAAGTGTATTGTCTATATAACGAACCTTTTTTTTTTTGTAACTCGGTTTTTTTCTCCCTATTTTTAAAATATTTCAGGACGTTTTTCGAATTATACTCTTTTTTAGCATATTCTACAGTGTTAAATGACCTTGTACTGGTACTACCAGGTGCCTAACTCACCTAGAGCAATGAAATGGTAATAATTTTTCCAAACAAAAAACTCAGATAAAACTATCAGATTCTTTCAGCAATTAAATATCTGGAAGTATGTGATGGTGTATACTTAAAATTACTGGTCATAAAATAATGTATGCTTAAAATTACTCGTAGGCTTAAAACTACAAAATGCGTTAAAAATTTATTCGTTTTAATATAAAATTATTTTTCATAGTTGAAAATATAGTGCATTTTCCTGGACAACACCTTTTTTTCTTGTTTTCCTTGCAGGTTTATTTTTGATGGGTAAGATATATAAATGAATAGATATTAATTTTCAAAAAAGTGTGAATAATTACTTTTTTCAAATAATGTATAGTGTTTATGAAATTAAAATTTGTTTTATATGGTTTTTAAAGTATATTAAAAGATGAATCTCTATTTAACGAATTTTCCGTTTCACACATAAACTTTTCTTCCGGATTTAGCGACTTCTTTAAATAGAGGTCCGACTGTATTTTATTAAAATAAACTAGGGAGGTTACCCTCTGTCCACTTAACGGTGGACCAAACTTTATTGTACAAATTATACAACTGTTCGTACTCATTGCTCAAAATGTAAAACTGTAATTTACATGCATTATGTAGTCCTATTTTTTTTTTCGTTATACTTAAGCAGGGAAAAAAATAAATTTCAAATCTCTTCATCCCCGTATTTAAATTTTTAACCACAATATTAAACAGGACTTGCTGCTTTTTTATTACTGTTCTCTCTTGTGTGAGATAAATAAGTAAACTTATTACATCATTAAGAAAAAAATTTTTATACAGACAGATATATATACATATATATATGTAATAATAATTAAATTAGATCTAAAATTAAATCCCTAGACCACATCTAAATTTTATTTTCCCGTTACATCTTCAAGTATTAAATTTATTACCCAGTTCGGGAATGAAGAACACATATCTCTAACTTTGCCGGCTCCAACCATTAATTTTTATTACCTAACATGTTATACTTAAATTCTCAAGTATATCTCTTCAATAAGAAGCGTACTTGAAGAACAAATGGCTTCTGAAGGGGCAGCCTATTCATATATTTAACCCGTGTCCATCTCTCTCTCTCTTACAAAGGAGTTTACAAAATGATTTCATGGAATAAAGACGGTTAAAATAAAATGTCTTGATGTTCACTCGCAAAACACGACATTTATATATATATCATTTTGATTAACTTCACACGCACGCGCGCGTCACTTTTTCGTTTTCCATTCAGTGAAAACAAATCATTCTTTATTAATTTAATAATCTATGAATCCCAGACACATTTTTATCATTGTGACATCATTATATTTTCATTCTCTTAACTCTCAAATTTATGTATATATAAAAGATAATGATATATTTTTGTTTAGGTATCTATATCTTTACGTATGAATAAAATTAAAATAAATATTCACAATTGAACTTCATCCTTATATTTAGTAATACGAAATATCTAACTATGAATTATGTTTGGTATCCGCACACGTTCGCGGAGTACTTCAACAAAATAGCATATTGAAACATTCTAAATGCTTTGTAGGACTCGATACTTTTAAATACTAATACTTAACTAACAAAATTTAAATTAAATTACCTATATTTTACAAAACTCACAATTATAAGTGAAATTTTGCAATGTTTTTGAAACACTTCAAAGCAATTAAAGAAAAAAGTGATAAACTTATATTAGAGTAAAAGTATTAATAAAACAAATAAGATGCATTTATGTAGAAAATGTACTAAAATGGCAATGTTTTATCAAAATTTGAAAATTTTAGAGCTGATTGAGTGAACATCATAAGAAATATGACATTCTTCATGAGACTATTATTTAAATAATAAGCCATAACCCAAAAAGTATTCATACAATAAGAAATATTTTACTACATTCTCTAGAAAATAGCATAAATATCCGGTAAAAAATTGATTAAAGAAATACATTTGTAGCATTTTGAGTTATCAGACTCGCCATGATAGATTATGAACAATTTAAATGCCCACTTCTGGTAAGTCAAAGACTTTCTCTACCGGTTTTTCTAACTTTATAAAATTTAGTGTAACTTAGCCTCTAGATAATGTAGAAACAAATTAAACAATGCTTTGTAAAGATAAAAGATAGCTCTATTCAATAAATAAAAAATAAAAAAAATATCTGTCTAGACCAAATTTGGTCATTTTCGACGTGTTCGGATACCTTCATAGCATATTTGTATTCACAGCATAAATAGAGAGTAAATTATTATTACAAAGGCTTTAAATATTCACCAGATATTAAACATTAAAAAGAGAATCTTATATAGAGCACATCAGTGGTTCTCAATCTTTTAATTGCTTCTTAAATCTGACGAGGCTCAAACGTCCTCCCGTTGGTGGGTGGTGGAAGTAAGGCTCCACCTCAGGTGTCGTCCTCGTCACTTGACAATGGTTTAAAATTACGAGTCCGTCACCACAAGCCCTCGAGTAGTTGAATAGTGTGAGATAAATATTCACTTACTCACTCGCTGACTCAAACTTTAAATATTTGCGACCCAATTTTCAATCATAATATTTTCATCATACCCTCCCTCCATTCAATAAAAATGAACTGAATTAAATAATAATGTGCTTTGACGCTAAATCTACAGTACGGCTTCACCACATAATTATAAACCGTACAAATCAAGATAAGTATTAAATTTTATATATAATTTTGTATATGACAAGCTCATGGGATATCTAGTAAATATTAAACTTGTTCTTTACTCAGTATTGATAATTTAATGATCAAATACATTGTAAAGTACTGATAAATTTGTTAGTATATTATAATGTGTATTTTGTTTTTATTACCTGCTGTTTTCAAAAAATGCAACACCAAGAAGGAATCATCAGAATTAAATGAACTTTACAGTAAATATCAATTATAGGATGTTACGTAAAATAGTAAAGTTTCAGAGCCACCGCGCATGCGTGCCATGCACAGCACCCTCTGAACTGAGGCTGAAAGCGTATAAATAGAGGGCTGTAGCGGGACGTTGAAAATAGTTAATGATTATTTGTTAGTGGCTTACGCTCAGTGAGACGTAAGTATGCCTCCACGACGAAATAAGGAGAAATTCCAACAACTTACGGAGTTTGAATGTGGGAGGATATATCGGCCTTTGAGAAGGAGGATTTTCCTATTGCGCAATAGCAATTCGTGTGCGGCAGAACAATTCCACAGTGATGCGAGTTTGGGAAGCAGTGTACCGACGAGCACTAAGCAACTCGAAAACCTTGCAGTGGAAGATGGAAGAAGACGTCAGCGCTCGACGATCGACACCTGTTCCTAATGGCGGTGAAAAACCGTAAAGTTTCCTACAGGCAGTTGCTACATGTGTACTAATGTCGGCTTCGTCAATTCGTCGACATCTGCTGCACCGCGGATTGCGTGCAAGGGTGCCTTTATGCAGGATCCCTCTCACGGCAAACCATTGATGGCTGTGTCTGAAATGGGCTCATAAGCACAGATCCTGGCAAGCTGATTGGCACCAAGTTGTCTTTTCAGATGAGTCACGCTTCTATTTGTGGGACCATGATGGCCGCATTCGTGTCAGACGCTATTCCGGTGAACACTGCCTTCCAGATGGCGTTATTGAACGACATAGTGGCCGAACACCCGGAGTTATGATTTGGGATGTGATTTCGCATCATGGACGATCCAATTTGCTACGAATTGAGGGTGATCTCAAAAGCAGAAGGTACGTCCGTGAAGTGCTACAGCCCGAAGTCGTTCCCTTCCTTCAGGGCATCTCTGGAGCTATCTTTCAACAAGATAATGCACGCCCGCATGTTGCAAAGAATGTTTGTGACATCTGTTCAGCCCAACACATGCAACTTCTTCCTTGGCCTGCTTATTCTCCGGATATGTCGTCTACTGAGCACGTGTAGAATTTGGTTGGTCAGAGTCTAGCTCGTGATCCGAGTCATGCAGCTTCAAAAGACGAACTTTTTCTGCGCATACAAACAAAATGGAACTCTCTTCCACAAGAAGACATTTAAAATCTGTTTGACTCCATGCCACCAGGGCATGGTGGCTACATTAAATACTGATTTTGGACACCTAATATTGTTTTTTTCCTTGAAATTTCGTCATTTATTTGTACTAATAAAAGTAATGTGTGCATCAAATTTCAGTTAATTCTGATTATTCCTTCATGGTGGTGCATTTTTTACAAACAGCAGTCTATTAGGTTAATGTGTAGTTTTTTCCCTTTCTTTCAGTAAATTAATAATTTTTTTAATAATAATTTTTTTCCGACCTCTTGATATGCTCGCAGTAGGATTATCACGCCCCCTTAGGTGGTTCAACCCTCAGTTTGAGAAGCGCTGACGTACATAAAAGAATAATTTTCTAATAAAGCAATGCAATTTTTAAAGAATTCCTTTAAATAATTGGTTAAATAATATCTTCTTAGAATCCTGTGCTAGTCATTATAAACATTATAAAAGAATAATTTATCATGTTTCATATACATCAATTTATGTTCCTCTATATAATTTTAGTACAACTTCAGTGTTGAAATCCTTAAAATGAAATTTATAAATCAGTATTGGTATACAATTATTGATAAAAAAAAAACCTTAATTTATTTTCATTTTTTAGGTACTTGCATATTTTTACATTTTTTTTTTATGTAATGTATAAATGTCGTAAAGTTGTTTCTTCAAATTAAGTCTCCGGAAAGGCTCAATATCTAAGACAGATACGCTTTATTGTCTTTATTCTTTGTGAATAAAAGTGCAAAAGAATTTTATCTTAGCAAAAGAAAATATTTAACTTCTAAATAACTGATATGTATATAAATGAGCAAATATGGCCGCAGCAATAAAGTTCTCTTTTTCCTTTCTAATCACATTCAATAGTGAAATGTTTTCTCTGAAAATAATGATACATTTTTTTTTTATTTAAACGTTTATGCAAAATATTTCATGTCCTGGATTAACAGAAGGAATATGTAAATAGAGATCATGAATAACTTCAGCGATATGTCTCTATATCTTAGCACTAGCCGTTACCCGCCTGCTTTGCTAGGTATTTCATGATGTTATACGAATATATACAACTTATATATACACTCATGGGAAAAAAATTAGCGCACCAAGAAATAATTGTGGGATCGTAACGAAACTTCGCATGAAGGTACATGTTGGAGAGATATGCAAATGATTAGAAATGCAGTGTGATTGCGCATTACGTATAGCCGGTATAGGGCGTTTAACGTCTATCTCCGTGGAGTATAAAACAGGTATCCAAACCTTGTTTGAGAGTGATGAATCGTTTACAAAGGAAGCGCTGAGGTAGACATGCCATTATGCCGTTTTCGTAGACAATATGAGCAGCTGTCGCAGTTTGAGAGGGGGAGAATCATCGGTATGATGGAAGCTGGGTGGTCAGCTAAGCGATTGCCTCGTCAATTAAGCCGCTTTGATTGTGTTGTGAGGAGGTTTTGGGACCAGTGGATCCGAGAGATGTCATTTACACGAAGACAAGTCTCAGGATGCCCTCGACAGACCAGTCGTCCAGAAGACCGCCACATCGTAAGAAATGCACGCGTACAACCATGGCCGCTATCCAGGCACCGGCAGCACCTTCATTCGGGGCCCCTGTGTTTTTTCAAGCCATACGAAGGCGTCTGGCTGAAGGACATTTGCGATCGCGGCGCTCCTTACGTGTGCTGCCCTTGACGCCCACCCATCGACGCCTCCGTTTGGAGTGTGCCGCGCACGAGGAAACTGGACTACAGCGGCATAAAACCAGGTCATCTTTAGCTACGAATCAAGATTCAATCTCAGCATTGATGACAATCGTGTTCCTGTGTGGAGTCCCCGTGATGAACGCCTCAATCCTGCCTTTTCTTTACAGCGACGCACCTCTCCCACAGCTGGTGCGATGGTATGGGGTGCCATCGCCTACAATACACAGTCACTCCTAGTATTGATCCGTGGCACCATGACAGCCCAGTGGTATGTCCATGACATCCTGCAACCACATGTGTTGCCACTCATGCAATGGTTCCCAGGAGCCATTTTTCAACAAGACAATGCTCGGTTTTATACGGCAAGGGTGTCACAAGACTGTCTCATCACTGTTGCCTACCCTTCCTTGGCCAGCTTGATCCCCAGATTTGTCTCCAATGGAGCATATCTGGGATCATTTGGGACGGTGAGTTAGCATCCCACGATTTTGAACGAACTAGATGCAAGGTTACAGCAAGTATGGAAATAAATGTCTCAAGGCATCATACAGAACTTGTATGCCTCAATTCCCGATCGTATCGCATCGTGCATTCGCGCTAGAGGGGGTTCAACAGAGTATCAAACCCTCTGTTCTTTTGCCTTTTTCTCTGAAATAAATTATCCTTTTTCTTTGATTTTCTTATCATTTACTTATATCAAAGAAGTCATTACGTATGTAAAATTTCGTTTTATTTTGACGACTACATCATGGCGCGCTATTTTTTGTCCATGAGTGTATTAGACATACAGACATGAAATTTGGTAGGCAAGAATTTTACGCATCTATATTCAACAAAATAAACATGACTACAAAATGTCAGGTTTGTAGATCTAACAATTCAAAAACGAGAAAATGTATCTGTAATGCACCCTACACCCCATCATCTGCCCTTGGGAGTCGATTTTCTCAAAACTCCTTCTTGTAGTGGATCTCGACTTCATGAAACAAATATACCTACCAAATTTATAGTTCTGAATAGTTCAAAAACAGGAATATTTATCTATAACGCCCTTTAGGCCTTCGTAACGCCTCTAGGAGGTCGATTTTCCCAAAACCCTTTCTGTAGCGGATCTCTGCTGAAAGAAAGCAAGATTCCTATCAAATTTGAAGACAGTTGGTCTAATAGTTCAAAAAAGAGAATATTAATCTATTACGCCTTTTAAGCTCCCAATCCACCTTTGGGAGTCGATTTTTTCAAAAAAAAAACTTTTTCTAGCGGACCATTACTCCATGAAAGGAACGTGCCTATATATATATATCGGATTTCAAGCATGCAGGTATAATATTTCACAAAAACGGGAATATTTATCTATAACGCCTCTTAAGTCCTTACAATGATCCTTAGAAATCGATTTTCGCAAAATGTGTTCTTAGCGAATTTACTTCATGACAGAAACATCCTTACAGAATTTCAAATCTGTAGGTATAATAGTTCCGGAGATATCTTGATGAGTAAGAGAGTGAGTCGCTTTTCTCTTTTATTTATATACTAGATGCAGAGTGAAATTTTATTCAATTATATAGGCCATTAATGTACTGAAATTAATTTTCTATTGTAGTTATTCTTGTACTGCTTTCTGCATTCAGTCAAATTGTATTCAATTATAGAGGTCATAAATGTACCGTATAATTAATTTCCCTAGTAGTTAATCTTGTATCGCTTATAGGAAATAGACTCATATTATGGTTGAAAAAGCTCGTTTAAAGTCTTTACAATAAATTTACTCGCAATTTTCAAATTTGTCAACTCACAGGCTATTTTCAAATGTATCTAAATACCTAACGACAGAGACATTTGTTACCTTAAGACCAGTCTATTACTTACTTTTAACAGGAATTTCCTTTTTATATAAAATGAATTATGCTAAAATGGTTTTCTGCAAAGAATAAACTATTATTTTACATCATATAGAATACGTGCTACTTGATATTAAGTTGATATATCTACGTAAATATACGCTTCAATTTTCATTAAAGGAAATAAATCCAATATTAATAATTGTCCTTAACATCTCTGACAGAAGTAATGTATCTATTATTTGAATGGACATCATTGATCCTTTGACCACTGTACCACTAACTAATAGTCCTGAATACTCCCTCTCTTTATTATTGGCTGAATGTCCACTCTTACCTGGGGTGAAAAGAGTGCATCCTATCACGCGTCAGTGACGGGAAATATGTTGGTTATTGAAAGGGAGGAAATAGAAAGAAGGAAAAGAGAATTAGGGGTCTCAGAAATCAGAAGTTGATGGCTGAAAATGTAATTTGTTCGTAGCTAGCAAGTAATTGGCTGAGATACATCGATCCACTTGTTTTCTTAGAGGCGAGGCCAGTGAAATGACCGCTTAAAATTTTGTCCACCCCAAATTCGTTCTCTTCAAAGAGTTGTTATCAGATTTCTCAGAATGGGTTCATGTACGTGCCTTGGGGGAGATGTAGAGATTTGGTGAGTTTATTTCTACAGAAATGGAAGCGTGGTGCCTCTTGATCTGGCTTTCATTGATATTAATATCGGAGAGATATTTGAGAGCAAATTTTGAATTATTAAACGTGAAGGGGAGAATACATTTTCCAAATTAGATTACTGATATTTGAATGGTTTTAATGCGACACGCCAGAGAATTTTAATAATTTAAGAAACATATTTTCTTAAAAAAACATTTTTATTTGTCTTTTTTTTTTCCTGAGCACTTTAATGTCTAGGGGATGTTTTAAGTTCACGGAGTCATTTTAATTATTTTTCAAAGTTAGAAGTAAAAAGAAATTACAGCTCCCATTCATAGCATATTTAAAATTGTTTTGTTGTTTCCAGCGAAGAAAGTAGAAATTCTTTTTGATTGGGAAGTTACCCCATGAGTCACTATTTTTTTTATTTGCAGCATGTTCAATTAGAATACCGGTTGTCCTGAAATTATTGCCACTATCTTAAATATTAATTACGGAATGTAACTAAAGATTTTCGCTTACGGTAATTGCTTTTTTCCCCATACAGAAACGTTAAAGTTTCTTTACAATTGCATGATTTTAATGAGCACACCATTAGTTGCGTGCAACATACGAAGTCTATACGAGATTTTTAGCTATATTCTATGAAGTATTGCAAGATCAACAAGCTGAATGGCTACTGTAATTTGACTTTTCATTTCATTCGTGTTACTAATTGAAGATTAGTAAACAATTATTTTCATGTATCCCTACAAAAAGAAGTCCAAAGGTATTATGTCTAGAAATCTAGGGGGCCCCGATATTGGACATCCTCTCTCTTTATTCATTACACAGGGAACTCTTTCTCACTTCCAAATCCCAGTATGGGGGTGACCTATTTATGTTGTACATATGTTGCAAATTGAAATCCCACACACCCTTTACAACTTGTGCTTGCTCTTGCGGTAAAGCCATTTTGAAACGAGAATGTTGCAAAACTTGGATATTGCGTCATCTACTGTGATATTTCCTTGCACAGAAACTGTTTTAAATAAACCTTCAATCTTCTTTTACCTCAATTTTTTCTCTCACCTGGAATTTCAGCCAAGTGAGGTATAAGCAGATCGTGATTCTATTTAATCATACCGTTATCGAACGTGTCGCATCTAATTTGCATGAAGTTTTGTATAAAACTCTTTTATTCAAAAGTGATGCCTCTTCCAGTGGCATCAGTTCTTCCCATTATAAATGCATATGATCTGCTTATTCGAGTGATTGAAGTATTATTAGTATGACTTCTTAAGGCTTTTGAGAGAGTTAATGTTGGATTAATATGTTTAGGTTTGGAAATTTAACGGTTGGTTTTAATATTAATAAATTTAATGTTTAAAGTTTTTCAAACTTTGACTTAATGATTCTTGAGTTTTACTGCGTAAATAATCGAGGACAAATTTCCTTAGAATTCGCATCAGAAAGTTTATTCTGTTCTTTATAGAACGTAAAAACCCGAAAGGGAAAATCATTATTTATTTTTAACTCATTTTTTAAAATGCAACCATACTTTTCGGACACTCTATATGCACTTTATGGAATGATGTGGTCATTAATTCAATTTCAAATTATAAAAAGTAAAGAACTCTTAAAAGCTTTCAATGATACCTGTTTTCCTTTGCTGGAGCAAAATGATAGAAAACGTAATAACGAAGTAATACATCATAAAAAGTAATATATTTTTGCAGTGATTCTTAAAGTTTAACAAGATTTTTTTCACAACTGTATCAAGAGAATAAAAGCTTTGCTCATTTCAGTCACGTCCTAAATAGCATGAAACTTCAATAATCTATAGAATTCTGCTTATAGTGCATAGTTATTCAAATTCACTTCCTGCGATATATTCTTCTCTGATGATTACTATAGCCTAGACTGAAATTTTAAGGCTTCGTTAACATTATGTGAAAACTTCTGAACTCTCTGTCTCGGAATGGAATGATTAGGAAACGAAACGTTATGAAAAGTGGATGCTTAAAAAAATAATTAAAATGCCTTGAATATCTTTAAGGAAATAATTCACAGTTTGAAACAGCTATTCTTTCTGAAAATTATCAATGAAATTGAGGGAAAGGAGCCAATAACTATTTTTTCTAAGTTACAGTTTTGAGAAACATACAATTTCCACGAAATTCAAAGCATTTCTGTCAATATATGCAAAATGCGTGTTGCAGAATATTACAATACCTCTTATATTTATTAAGACTACAAGTTCGAAGTAGACAGCACAGAAAATATCATGCATTTTTTTTTTTTTTAAAACAAAGCTAATTTTTTTTTTAAATTTATGTCAAAGTAACACATTTCATTTGTTCAAAAGTCATGTTTAGCAAATCCAACAGTGGTACTACTGTCGATCTTCAGGTAGCCGTGGTAGCCTGATGGTCATGGTCATCAACTCGTACCTGACGTTGTAGAGTCTTGCATTCGAGTCATGATGCCACTGGAAATCCGCCATTTAGAGGACTTGATACACGTTAAACCTGTCATCACTTTAAGCTCCCACATTCGTATGGTATGGAAGTTTCGAGAGTGTGGTGACCTGGTTCAAAATTGTGATGTCCGTCACCATTAGCCCTTTCATTACTTAGGAACTTGATTTTAATAAACAATCTTTAGAAAAATACTTATCTTCAAGGATGTTTCAAGGGAATACATCTTCCTTACTACTTATAGGAGTCAAGTGAGAATAGCTTTCTTAAAATCTTTGTTCATATTTCTATTCAAACCAAGTAAAAACTAATTTTAAAAATTCTACTTTTATATGCAAAAAGAGAAAAAAATTCTGGAAGTATGATTGGAAAGATTCACTGCAAGAACTTATAGCTTTAATGGGTTACCAATTAATTTATTTTTGAAAAATAAAATGAAAATTTCAAGTTTTTTCATTTTTTTTTTCAAATTACAAATGCTTTCAGATTTTAACCTTGTGACGGATCTATACGGATTTTCCCTAATCTCTTCGTTGTCCCTTTCAATCAAAATATTTATTTCAACCAACCTTCATCGGGAAACTAAACGTGATTTATGTAAATGAAAAATGTTATATAAATAGGTTTTCGCGAGTTGAAGGGAGCTAAGTAAGAGGAAATGAGAAGTCAAGTGAGTTGGTTTAAAGTAAAGTGAAGAGAGCAAACTGTCGACACGTAGCTGTTGACGAGTTAAGCGAGGGATACGTTTGATGTACGCAAAGAGGAGGGGATAATGAAGATTAAAAAGAATTGTAATTAAAGATATTACGAAACGTGGAGTCATCGGCAACTCATCCAACGATTGCTAGTGCCTGAAGTTCGTCATGAAGGAACAGCAACAGTAAACTGTAAGGTATAGTGACTTTGATTAAGTAAATCTGATTATTAGTGCGAGGCGTAGTCGTAATTGTGCTCGTTTAAGCTGTCCTAGATTCAGTTGAAATTCTGTATTATTGTCCACACGTAGTTATATCTCACCTCTGCACTCTACCTTAATTTATATATCTTAATTAGAATTGTGTTTTGTCTGTTCATAATATCTGATAAGAATCAATAAATCAGTTTGAAATGGAATAATGCCTTTATATCATTTAAATCCTCCTACACATCTAGCCGGGTTTTCAGATAGACAGGAAGGTATTAATGTAAGGGGTGGCTACAGGTCACCACAACCTGTCCGTTTTTTAATATGCCTAAAGTAAATTTTATTTGTTAAAATTTTATGCTTACTTTATGATAGTTTTTCGTGATATATGAGGAAGCTTTGTCCTTTTTTAGAATGTTATTAAGAAAGTTTTGCATCGCATAGAGTATTACATATTGTGACTGCACAGCTACCCTATCTTTCGGATTCCTTCAACATAAAATTCAAATTTCAACTGAATGTAGCTACATAATTTTAGGATGTCTCATTCTTCAAAAAATATTCAGAAGCAAATTATTATTTCAAAATAATATTTGCTAAACATTCGGTGTCCTTCCTCTTTAAAGTATTTTGTTCAGTTTCCAATTAACTGGCAATTTACAGAATTAAATCAATAAAGTTACAATATCAAAACTTGATTCTTTGAATTTGTAACTGCTTTCGGTTTTTTTCATTGCTTTTGCTTCGTAATTTGTCCTTGAAGTGGCGCGTTTTTATCCGGATAGGACAGAACCCGGGACCTTCGGGTCCGAAGCCGAGTAACTTAACCACTACACCAAAATGATCACCTTGGCGCGGAGGTTGTTATTGTCTTATATTGATTATATCACTACACACTCCCCTACCAGAGAGTTGGTTAGGCGAACGAACGATATAGTTGTTAATGAGAGCAGTCAGTTTTTTTTTTTTTTTTTTTTTTTTTTTTTGGATTTTTTTTTTTTTTTTGCGTCATGTTTATCTGACGAATATTTTTTTCTTTGGTTGCTCTCCTGCGTCATGTTTTTTTATCTGGCGAATTCTTTTTTTTATTTTGTTTGCTCTCTTTTTTTGCGGATAGATGGCGCCACGACAGATCAGTTGAGGTTTCGCTTTTCTTAGTTAAGCTAGGGTCACCAAATGAAGTGACGCTCTTATCCTGATAGGACAGAACCCGGGACCTTTGGGTCCGAAGCCGTGTAACTTATCCACTACACCAAAATGATCACCATGGTGCGGAGGTTGTTACTAGCTTATATAGATTATATCACTACATTCTCTTGATTTCATTTTGTTTCTTTTTTTGTTCACTGGGATTACAGAAGTAAGCCTAGTGAGATACTTACGATGCATAAAAATTATTTTATCTGTTATCAGTATGTATACACAAGGTGTTACCGAATTCAACCCACAAATTCAGAGAGATGACAGTAGACAGCATAGGGATGAAAAATCACCATAGACCATGTGGTTGCAAGCCACTTTTATTCGAAGTAAAGGACAAAAATAATTATGAGGGTGTGTTGTCAAGTGGAATGAAAAGGGGCAATAAGAGGTAAGAAATACACTTATTAGATGTAAAGCGCGCTTACAATAGGAACACATCACAGTTCGACATCAAAAAGACAACAAGTGATTGTCACAGAAATTGTTCAAAGTGACGACCACGTAGGTCATAGAACAGCCGACACCAACGAACAGAGGATTGTCGGACACGTTCAAACAAATCCGGAGTGTTGGTGATGTCTTGCCGTGAGACCCTCCACTGTAGGTACCACCGTCTCATACACAAGCGATTTCAGAAGGCCCTAGAAGAAGAAATCCAAGGCACTGAGATACGGCGAATGTGAAGACCAAGCAATAGGACCACCATGTCCAATCTACCTCCGGGATATGTAGCATAGAAGTGGTTACACATTGCAATCGAAAATTTAGTTGATGCATCATCGCTCCTGAACCCCACGTTTTGACGTTCAGTGGCCGGTACTCCTTACAACAACTCCGGGATGACGTGCTATAAGAAAGCAAGGTATTTTGCTTTACGTCTAATAAATGTATTTCTTACCTCTTATTTCTCCTTTTTATTCCACTCGACGTCACGCCTTTCATAAAAGTTTTTGCAAATTACTCCGATTAAACGTGGTTTGCACCCCGTGTTCTATGGGGATTTGTACACATTGTGAGCTGAAGAAATAGGTAACTCGGTACTTATTGGGGATTTTGTGAATCGTGAGCTTTATTTAAATATCTAAAAGAAACAACTCGTAATTGCCCTCTTAAATGAGGGTATCGGAGACGTTTGCATGTTTTTATCTAGATAAGGACCTCTAACAGACTGCTTTCATCATACTCATCTGGTGTTTCCACGTCCTAAAGTTACCACCTCAATCACCTGATTTAAACCCAATGACGCATATTTGAAAATAACTTAAGATAAGGAGACATAATATAAAAAAATGTGAAATAAAAAAACAGTACTCGTAGAACAATGGAGGAACACCGATACAGAAATTACAACAACAAAAAAAAAGGTGAAATCTATACTGAGACATTTAAAAGGTGTTGTAGACGCTAAAAGGTATCCTACAAAGTAATAAATTAAGAAAATATACAATAGTTAAAGCTATGTTGAGTATTTTTAAGTGTGCGAAGACTTTTGTGACTTTATTTTTAAGTGTTTTTATGATCAATTCTTCAAAAAAAAACTTATTCCATATTTTTTAAATTTATTAGTCCATTAAGAACAAGTTGAAGATATAAAAATATTCCAATTCTTATACATCAATTTTTATTAGTAGATAACAATAAATTTTATAGATAATTGTAAGTGTACGGACACTTTTGAAAGCCACTGTATAAATAAAATATATAAAAAATTTAAAAAAACTCTCAAAAATTACTTTTCTAGTCTGTAGAAAAGGCATATTTTTTCCAATTTTGTTTCTGCCTTTATCATACTCCAACTCGCTCAAGACAGAGAAAAATAAGTGTTCTTTTGTGAAATTGAATCACGCCTTGAGATGCACGAGCTTTACCATTATTCAAATCGAAATCTGTTCTAAAGCACGATTATTCAAATTCGAAAATAGGTTCTGGCAGTAGCTCAACCTAGACAGATATTTTGAATGTTTGAATCAGTTTAAACGTCTCAAACTCTTCGATTATCGGATGATCTCTCTTCTTTAGAATAACGAAATGTCTAAAATTGGAAAAAAAAAGTTTCAGTCTGATATATTGATTGTAGAAAGAAAGTTTGTAAAGGTTTGTTGGTGAAAAATGTTAAGCATTTGCTTGTAAGTTGGCTAAATAGCGTATAATATGAAAAAAAAATTCTTAAAGGATGAATACAATCACAAAACAGAAAAATTTTATTTTCAATAGTTTATTGAAGTTAACTTCTTATGGCACGGTAGGGAAAAATTTCGTTACGCGTTACGCGATGACGTAAGGTAGATGACGCAAGGTGAGATATAATTAGAGAAATAATTGATTCAGCTTTACTGATTAATTTTCAAACGCATGTGAGTCAGTAAAGGATCATTAATTTTAGTAATTATTTTTCAAATGTGAATTTTTTCCCCGAGATTTTTAATTTACAAAATCTGTAACTGTGACATTTTATGAACGTGTTATATAGTGCTTCATTAATTTGTATTTTAAAATCTTTTAATCATATTCGCTGTATATGAATAAACTGTAATAAGTATATATGTATAAACATTGATAGTGAAAGTTATTAGTTAAAAGACAATAAAAAACTTTTTACATCGAAAACATTCTAAGACGTGAATAAAATTTTTATTTGTTATCTTAACTCGTTCATCTACTGTAAGTATTACTAAATTATAATTATTTATTTATACACTGAGTGATCAATTTATCTCAGACAAATAAAAATAATTTTCATCAAATATTAATGTTATAAATGTGGAATAACTATTAAATTCATTCGAAAAAAATTACAAATAAGAATTTTAATTTAGATGAAATAGATTGTCCCTTAGTTCATAAATGTTAATATATATATATATATATATATATATATGATTGCACATATTTCATAAGAAAATCATTCAAGTATGATCAGTGCTCAATTATTATTGAAGGTTGATTCCAGATTAAAACAAATAACTAATTTTCAGTCAAATTTTGGTGGATTAGATATTATTTTAATAGGAGATTTACGTCAATTACCACCAGTTTGTTCTACATCCATCTATAAGCAACCGAAACAGACCATCGTTGGACCGATTTTATGGCAAAATCTAAAATTTTATGAACTAAATGAAGTCATGCGTCAAGCGAATCAACAGTTTTCTTCTTTTCTTACAAAAATCAGAAACGGCGAACAACTTGATGGAATGGAAATAATTTTGATTGAGTCTCGTTTTTGTACTGTGGAAGAAGCTGAAGCAAGGTGTCCTCAAGGTATTCGATTATTCAACACTAACGATTCCGTCAATGAGTATAATAATAAAATATTGAATGCATATGTGGACAGAATAACTTCAACTGCAAAAGATGAATATATCGGTTGTACTTCACAAGAACACGAAACTTTCATACGTCTAAAATTACATAAGATGTCATTAATTGATACAAATGGATTGCCTTATCAAACAGTTTATGTGAAAAATATTTATAACATGATTACCACAAATATTGATGCGACAGATGGATTGGTAAATGGGGCAGTTGGAAAGCTAGTTCATGTAGAAACAAATGATGAAGGATTAGTTAAGAGAATATGGCTTGAGTTTCCAGATTTACCTCAAATAGGGGGAAATTAAGACGCAAAAGAGCAGATTACGCAGCAGAAATTAACGTCAGTAGAATGGCTGTACCAATCGTACTGAAATCATCCACTATTCGACTCAACAATAACAAAATGATATTTGTTAAGCGTACGCACGTTCCGTTGGTATGTGCATGCGCTACAACAATTCATAAATCTCAAGGTAACGCATACTCAAAAGTTGCTTACGAATACGATCGACGTCCTTCTCACTCATTATTATAAGTTGCTTTATAACGTGTAACAAGTGTTGAAGGATTATATATTACGACAAAAAAATAAAGATAAAACATTCCACCATGGTCGAAGACGATCGTCATCAACAATTGATTTGCAAGAGGAATTTAAACAACTTTCATTAAATAAACTACAAACTATCAATGAAGATTTGATTAACTTCATAAAGAACAGACAAGGCTTATCGATTTTTACTTTTAATTGCCAAAGTCTTAGAGCTCACGCTGTAGACTTAAAAGATTCAGTGGTAACAAATTCAAATATCTTAGTTTTATCAAAAACTTGGCTGGACAATGGAAGTGATACATCTATTCCTAATTTCAACTGCATTGTGAGGTATAAACGACCAAATATGAGAGCAGGAGGAGTTGCGATATATCAAAATTGTTAACATTTTAAACGTTGTTAACATTTTAACTCCATCCAAGGATTTTTCTGTCAGTCAATCCGATATTTATGGTACCATACAATCTTGCTGAATGCGGAATAGATAATGGACAAAATATTATAATTGCTGCAATATACACATCAAGAGGTTTTGCTTTACTTAATAAAAGTTATGACAAAATACCTATGATTTTAAGTGGAGATTTTAATGTCAATTTTGATTTAGACAAATCTCTACAATTGATTGAATTTTCAAAAGACAATTTCGCCTTATCTCTACAAAATAACAGAATAATATCAACAATAAAATAAAGTACTACGAATGCTGCAGTGCTTTCGAGATTCTTAAATGATATTGAATGCAAAACTTACATTTCTGTTTGTTGAGTGCTTCGCCACTTGTAAGAAGCTGTGATCGCTTCCCAAATGTAGGGAGGTGAAATATGATCAGCGATTGGGGTGCCCCCGCTAAAACGTGGGGAATGAGAGTGCAATGACCGAGAAGATGGCCATGGGCCTTCGGAATAAAGAGACATAGATACGACACAGTCCACTGTATTTTTGAGTACGAGTTTTTTAATTTAAACTGAGCTATCGATGGGCCAAAACACTGTTGTTGTTGTTTATAATCCCTCAGAGATCTAGCGAGCGGCAGCTAGATCATATCCATGATACCGTGAACTCTAGCAAAGTCAAGCACCAGTAGATGACTTTCATAAACATCCGCCAGAGCGAACCCCAAGCAATCCAGGATGTGATCGGGGGATGCCGGCTACATTTCTTATTTTAGTTTGCACAAGCCTTTGATAACAAAAGTATGTACAGAAACACCCATAAGCATAATGGAAATAGAATAATAATAATGATACTTTTTCAATAAATGTATTTAATAAATTTTTTTTTAGTGTTATGTATTGAAAATAAAAATTTTGCTTATACTTACACTTTTTTCATCCTAATTACTTTTAAATACAGTTTTCCATAATAATAAATTTGTTAAATATATATATACATAAGATTACTTTAAAATAAAACTTAATTATACAATTCATTACATATAAGCCAAGAAGTTAATTTCTGCCACGTGTTCACACTGATACACGCATGAATTCTTTAAAATTTTATTTCCTTTTTTTTTTTTTTGCATGTTGTGATGAATGCATGATGTTTTCATAAATTTCTGGGAATTCAATGTTAATATTTGACAAAGTATTAACTCAAGAAGAATGTGTATACGCAAAATTAATACTAAAATGAGAGAAAAATGTAGTTTTTCTTTAGAATATTTCTCAAAGATCAAAGAAAATAATTATGAGCTTCACAGCATAGACCTTTTTTGTCATTGTTTTTCACCTTTAAAACACATATTGATACTTGCAATCTATGAACATTGTAATACAAATAACTAAACTATAGCTTTTCACTGTTAAAGACTTACAAATTAAAAGAATAAATGAAGTATCTTCTCACAACAATATAAAATAAAAATAATTTTCTTATAAACAAGTAGGCAGACCAACGCTTATTGTACAAATTATACAACTGCTTATCTCATTGCTCAAACTGTAAAACTGAAATTAACATATAGTAAGTTCTATTTTATGTTAAAACTTGTAATACTCACAAGTATGGCAATCTCTTGCATTTTAAAGTGCTTCAATGGAAACTTGGCGAAATATTGGCGATACATTGAAGTGGGCATAATTTTGGCGACCATATGGATGCTTCTGGAAATTATCGATGAAATCTATAACATCGCGATCTATCACTTAAGTGGATTTTTCGAGAAAGCTCTGGAAGGTAGGGGTTGACCCCTAGACAAATCCTTCTTGGTGTTCCTCTTTAGCCAAATTCAACTTTTTACGACCCATTTTTACTAACTATATCTTATATATATATATATATATATATATATATATATATATAAAATAATTACAGCATCACGAAAAACTTTTATTATATAGAGAGAGAGATTTAATTTCACTAAAAAATTAGAGCATATTAAACGTATTTTATTAAAAAGGCTACTTAATAAAATAATCCCTTCATAATTATTTTCTGTATATTATATTTTAGAGAGCAAAAGAAATATTTTCTATAATTGTAGTACTTTTCTTAAACATTTCAAATTAAACACTGTTACATTACATAATTCATTAAAGACGCGCTCATATAATAAGAATATAACTGTCATTCATTTCCATTACATACATTTTATGTATTATCATTAAAATGGTTTAGCGAAAGCGTTAACTTCGTCATTTTCTTTTAGACGACTGTAATAAATAATACTTTAAATCGAAAATATTTTAATATCTTTTCTAAATTATTTTTGTCTAAATTCAATTTCTCTATCTTTCTTGCAAGATACTGTAATAAATTAAATCATCAAAACATTTTATATTAAGGAAGTTAACAACATTATGATTTTCTATCAATATATAAGAAAATTAAGTTCATATGGTGGTGGTGGGACTAATCCCCATTTGGTCTAGTTTCACTAGAGCATATCCATGAGCCCATAAATCTGCACAAAGTTTAAGAACAGCAAGGGGGAAGCAACAGCCTCCTCACAGGAAAACCCCAGACATTGCAGAATGTGCTGAGGAGAAAAAGGACTGATGTCACATTTGGGGCCAATTGGGAAGCTTCTTTTGCCACCTTCAAAATTCATGCCCTTCAGGTGACAAGTAGAAAATCGCGAGAATGCCATCTGATAAGATCTAGAATCCTTGAATGATATGGCGGATCTAGGATGTCTTTAAAAAGTACCATGGGTGTACAGGAGGGACAACCCAGGTTCTACATATTAATTTTTTAGCCCTGGAGTAGATTTCGGTCGACGTAAGGACCATATAGTCTTCCGGATCCACAGGATTGCTGGCAGCCTCCTTCGCAAGGTCATTCGCTTCTTCGTTCCCTGGCAGGCCTATATGAGAAGGGACCCACAGTAGATAGATAGGGTGCCAATCTGAGTGCTGTTCAGAAATATAAAATAATAATATAAAATATATTTAATATAATAATATATAGTTAATATAAAGTAACATATTGTATAATTAAAAATCGTATTTTTATTCCTTAGTTATTTTTATACTCAAAATGAATCATGACTCTCTCCGTCAGGGTGGAAATCTTAATTTTCTTATCTGCCCTCGCTCGCTTTCTTAACTCCATATTTTGCGCAATATAATTTCTACAGAGAATTTGCTGTAGAGGTTTAGTCCATTCTTTACTACTTTGAAGATTACGAAATTCAATTTTCTTATGTTCGGCGCCATAGTGGAAATAACGGCAATGATAGAGCTAACCAATCGGCCAAAAAAGTAAGTTATAAGCATATGGATTTTTTTTATGTCTGTGCCGTTGTCCCACTGTAATCATTAAGCTTGGGAAAGAACTATTTCATCCAGGGGAACAGTGTTTTCTTGACCTCATCTAAAGCTGTGTGGACTAAAAAAAAATTTTCACCGATAATTTGTCAGTGGCTAAAATGCAAGAAATATTTTACTGATTTCAAGTTATCCCAGATTCTTACAGGGCAGGGAAATTTTAAGAGCTATTTGTCTAGGTTTAATTTAATTGATAGTGATATTTGTTCATGAGGTTGTCGTGAAATATAACCTCCCCTAAGATTATCATCTCCCCGTCTAGTGTTACTCGTTTCTGGACGTGTAGGTGGGTTAACGAATTCAAAAGACATCTTTACAAATCACTATATTTATTGATACCTCTTAATCAAGGAAGGTTACATATACACTATTCAAATTTAAGAACAATAAAACACAGTGGAGAATGAGAAGGGGTCACTAATTGCGGAACTACGAAATCTGAACTGAATCCACGAAAGATCAGCGCGTACAATTACAGCTAACACACGTACACGTATTTACAATTTCTAAATCACTAACCTGATTCTTAAACTTCGGCAGGTCCGTCTTGTTGAATACTTGGATTCCGGTTGGATCGGATAAAGGATAATATTCACTCTTGAATTTACGAATTCAATCTTCAGCTCTTCAGCTTTGCTTGTGGCTTTACTACACACTAAATTTGTCAACGACTGCGAGTTGATTTTCCGATGCTTCGATTCACTTTACTTTAAAAATCTACTTCTTCACTTTACAACTCTTTCTCATTTCATTTCATCCTCTCTCGTTAACTCGCGAAACCCGAACTTATATAAAATATCTCATTTGCATAAATCACGCTTTGGCTCCCGGTGGAGATTGGTTGATATAAATAAAATTTGAAAGAAATATTTAGAGGATTAGTGAAGACCGTACAGATCCGTCAAAAGGTCAAGATGTTGAAACTGCGGAGCATTTCTTGATGTATTGTATCCTATATTTTTGCAAACAAGAAAATTTTAAAAATTAGTGGAAAAGTTTATGTATTTCCTAAGCCACCTGTTTTGTCCTTGGTGGTCAATTGTTCTGAACGCCTTATTGCTTTAAGTAATTTTGTTTACTGTAAAGATTTTAAAAATTTTATACGGGTACCTTCTCTTTTCATTTTATATTTGTATTTTCCCTTTTCTTTTCCTTTATATTTGTATTATAAATGTTTTTTTTATTTTAGATTTAAATTAAAAAATGCTATTGGCACTTACATCTGTAAGCTTTATGTTATGAAATGTGGAGCATGAAGAGTTTTGCCATTAAATTAATTTTAAAAAATGAACATGGATTCAGAAAAGCGTTTTATTTTTGTTTGCATTAAAATATGTTGCTTATAAGACCGGTTATGGAATATGCATCTTTCATCTGGGCACATGTTTCTAAGACTACACTAGAGAAATTAGATAATGTTCAGGCAAGAGCTGCAAAGGTTGGAGCAGTGTCCTCTGCTAACAATTTAAAGATCGTAAAAGAGTGTGGCCTTGATAGTCTTGAGTAAGGAAGTAGATATAATTTGATCGAATTCACAAAAAGGGCTAAAAGTCGTATAACTTAACATATTGCTAAAAGAAACTTTGAAAATTATAATAGCAAACAAGATTGCAAAATCTTCTATGTAATTTGGTAGTGAAATTAGAATACCCCTTGACCTTGAACACAACTACACTGTTTGCCACGGTAAATGCAACACCAAGAAAGACAAGAGATAGCACAACAAAATCTATTTTCTAGATAACATGTTGACCAAGTATCAAATGATTAAATTTATAGACTTCTGTAGAGTGTGGTTCCTGCCAGAATTAGTAGCCAGAGTAGCCGCCATTGTTGGAGATCACCGCTGCCACACGCCTCGGCATTGATTCACAGAGACTTTGGATGTGTTCTTGGGGTACAGCAGACTAAGCAGCTTCCACACGTTGCCAAAGTTGATCTGGTGTGGCAGCTGGGGGTGTTAACTGGGTCAATTGTTGAGCAACCATGAACCACATGTTTTCTATCGGTGAAAGATCCGGAGAGTGAGCCGGCCAGAGAAGCAATTCAATCTGGTGATATACAAAGAACCTTTGAACAATGCGTGCCACGTGTGGTCGTGCATTATCCTGTTGAAATACGGCTGGGGTCAAGCCCTGAAGGTAAGGAAGGACAACTGGCTCCAACACCTCGGAGATGTAGCACTGGCTGTTTAAAGTACCGGCAATGCGTACTAGAGGAGTGCGAGAGTGATATCCAATACCATCCCATAACCATATACCGGTGCAAGACCAGTGTGGCGGTGCATAACGCAGATGTTCAGCATCCTCTCTCCACGTGTCTCCAGACTCGAATCTGACCATCGTGGTGTTACAGACTGATGCGTGACTCGTCAGTAAAGACAACTTCATTCCATTCTGCTGCCCACATCCTTCTTTCATCGCACCATTGGCGGCGGAGACGTCTGTGGTTCTGCGTCAAGGGTAGACCAAGCAATGGACGTCTTGCGGACAGACCACTCTGCTGTAAACGGCGTCGAATGGTACGCGCTCACACTGAATGATGCGTTACAGACTCAATGTGCTGTTCTATGGTTTGTGATGTGACTGAGTGATCTGTCCCTGTCATGTGCACAATTTGCCTGTCCTTACGTGAAGTGGTGCACTGAGGTGGATGCGATCGACCCCGTCGGTCCCTCGTACCCTCCTGCATCCAACGAGTCCACATATCCGCATTATCAGTTGTTTGGGTTTCGTCCGAACACGACTACTCGAATTTCCCTTGAAAGATAATCCACAATCTCGGTAGGCCACTATCCTTCTCTGTCGAACTCGGATACTGATCAAAAGCCTGATCGCTGTTTTCTACGAGACATAACTGATCGTTTTTTTGAAAAAACCACAAGAAAAACACAATTGCCGAGCTTGAAATCGCTGAAATCTCCAAGCCTTAAATAACGCTTTGAGGTGGCCCACAGGCGTGCGTGATGTGTGTCGCGCTGAAATCTAATCATTTGCATATTCACCTCCGCTAATGCATGTTGTAAATTTTATGTTATTTGCGTGCTTCCTTCAAGGTGTTGCTTTTACGGTGGCCAGCAGTGTAATTTCCTATTTATCAGGAAACTCTTTTATCTGCTGGTTCTCTTAAGAAACCACAATTGTAACAAGTCTATTAGAGTCATGTATTAAGAGTGAGCCTACTATGTCATCAAGACAAAAGTGATCAAGACTATTGATAAAGATCAAAAAGGGAATTTGTGTTTGACTGTGCAGACAGTTGTTCTGATGAAAGATTCTGGAATGGAGGTTTGGTGGTATTTCTGACCACTCCAAGTAATGCAACCTACTAACGAGTTACCCTGGCTGGTGCTATTGCCTCGTACTTCACATATGAACTTCCAGCGATAATTAAAGCTCTTGATTTATAAGGGACTTTCTCTATTCTGGAA
>BMAO01039509.1:0-28049 GCA_019973975.1 Trichonephila clavata
AAACAATGAAAATCTTGACTTACCCGTAATCGGTGATGCCTGGTGGCGAAGACTAAAAAAAGTTCAACGAAATATTCAATAACTATAGATATTTCCTTTTAAACCTCTGCAAACTTGTATGGATGTATATTTGTATAGAAGAGTTAATGGTATCAAGCCCGACTGTACACAATAGGCCTAGTTAATATTGCCAACTCAGCGCTCCGAACAGCTGCTCTTCTAACACTTGCTTCTTTATAACGACTTCGAATTTTAAAAAATCATTTTACCACCGTATTAAAGACATGTTAAGAAAGCAATTTATGGAGAAATTTTTTTTTGATTTTTTAAGCCCATCACATGGGTGTACCCCTTAAAAATTCATTTCTTTTTTTTTTTTATCTGAAATAAAAATATAAGACAGAACAATGTCAGACCATGTAAACAGTTCACCATAAAAATTCTTAGGGGAAAAGAACTTCGTATTTACTTTTATTTTTCTGTGATAGTTTATAATTTTGCAAGATATCTGAACCTGAATCTGCTTTCAGATTTTTTTTTTAAATAGACTTTAGCAGGATTAGATTTTTCTGCTGTTTCTCACGACAAAAGGGAAAAAGCAATTGATTCTTGAGAAGTAAGGGAAGGGTAATAATATAAACAAACAATTTTTCTGACATTCCGTTAAAGAGAATGTGTGAATGAGTATTAATTAACGTCAAAGAACAAATCTCGTCATTTTTAACCTCGGTCAAGTGACAAGAACACCTGACCTGCACCCCCTTTTTCAAAATACCACACCACACCAACGGGAGGATATTGAGCCTCGACAGATTTAACGCGCATCGCCCCACTCTAAAAGGCGAGAAACAACACATTACACAGGCTCGTGACAAGTTCCGGAGAATAATGTTTAAACTTTTCCCCCTAATTTCTCTGAACTCTCATTTAAGTATAGAAAACAAAGTGCTTCTCTATACAGCCGTTATGCGTCCCATCATAGCCTATGCTTGTCCAGTTTGGGGATATGCTGCAAATACTAACATTAAAATATTAGAACTGTTCAAAACAGCTACATTCGCATGATTACCAAAGCAACAAGGTACATGCGTAATGACCACCTAAGAAAAGCTCTTAAAATCAATAGCTTCAAGCAGTATATCCAAAAAATAGCAATTAAATTCTTTAACTCTCTCCATAATACCAATAATAGTAATATGCTTAATTTAAATTCCTACGATGCTCACGACAAAACCAAAAGGCCTAGGAGAATTCTCTTAGACTACTACAATCCTCCCTAGCATCGCATTTCTTTGCAATTACTCATTATTGCATACCTTCTAAATATTTTTAATTTGTATCTTGTATTTTAATCTATACTTAATATTTTGTACTCTACTATTTAATGTTTAACTTTAACTTACAAACTGGACAAGCTCCTCCCACTTTTTTGCATCAAACTTTCTGAGACCCCAGGGCAGCTAATCGGAGTCATTTTCCTCACCCTCCAGTATCCAATCAGAGAGCAGCCTCTCAGCTCTCTTCCATGCAAAGTACCTATGAAACATCAAGCAACTCCCTTCCATAGCCACACCCATATGTCCGCTCCACCTATCAGCATGCACCATCGCAGAAGTAGAAACCCAACCATCGTCGATTCCACATCTTAGATCACCAGATATGGGATAGAGGGCTGCAATGCAGCCCGTATGCCCAAAGACCAACCGTCATCAACCGTCATCTAAAAGGCGAGTGGCAGTAGGCTTGAACTCACGAGACGCAGGTCACGAGTCCCTGACCTTGACCACGGCTTTAAAGGGAAGGAACAGAAATTAATTCAGGAAACCTAAGCATAACTGTTACTTTACATATTCACCACACCCTGGAATCAATATAACTTGTATATGAAAATCAACTGATTGAGGAACATTAAAACTGCAATAATTTTTACCAAATGTGTGTTAATAATTTTGATAGCTAGCCAACATTCCATTCCATCTACTTAAGATATCCGACTAGGTTCGCTATTTTCAGAATAAATTTATTGTTTTAAAGAGCATAAATAGGCTTAAAAAGTCACAATTATTAAATAAATAACACGTGTACCATTCTTTGTTTTAAAAAAATATTATTTTTATGAAATTTTAGCAAAGTTTTTAAAGTTAAGAGAAACGTCTTAACCTCCTAAGACCAGAGACAAAAATAAAATCTTGATATTTTATAAGAGGTACTTAAATAATTGTTTTGATTACTGTGATGTAGAAAAGTGCAATAATTTTTTTTAACTTATCGACGCTAGGGGTGGGGGTATGTATTACATGTGTGATATATCAGGAACAAGATAATACAATCAGAATTTTTTTAAGTATTAAGTAAGATTGAAGTAATTAATTTAATCTTAGTCTTTAATCACACAATACATACAATTCATAAATAATAAATTCAACATGAAAATTAAGTTTTATTGGCGTTTTAGGTACATATTAGTAGTATTATTGCAATAACGTTATTTTTTATTTCCGTGAAATGCCTTGAAACAATTTTTAGTAGTTGCATTAATGCTCTTGCCAGTACGTTCTACGGATCGAATGTTACTGAAATTTGCTAAATTTTAAAAAAAACAACATTCATCTAAATATTTAATAGGTGCAGTACTTTGATATTCAAAGCATCCTACCTCCTGAAAATCAAATGAAATTGAATTTAACTTATCTGTATGTATTCCCCATTGAATTGGAGCAGAAAAGTCAAAAGTTACATCCTAATCATCATCCCTCTCATTTCCATTATCACTTTGATAATCCTCTTCACCTGACAGTGAACTCAAATCAGAACCCCCGCGATTTATCAACTCTAAAATTTCATCTGGTGTCAAACACTTCATTAAAAAAATACTTATTAAATAAAAGATTATCAGGAAAAAATGGGTAAAAATGGAAAGCAAACATCTCAGCTAAAGATTTTAACTCAAGAAATACTTCTATCAATTTTCAGATCTCCCAAAAAATATAACAAAAATTAAAACAAAATTGACTTAAAAAGTATGTTCATAAGTGATTGGGTCCCATTGTATCAGAAGTGATACAAACAAATTTCATAAGTCATTATGCTTTAATATTTCACTAAAATTTTTTTTTGTTTTTTTTTGCTATTAACCAGTAAAAAGTACATTTTCAAAGAAAATGCATATTTCAAAAATAGTTTAATATTTGTATATATAAATGAGAAAAAAAAAATACTTCCTTTGAAGACGTGCACACATCTTATTTTATTCAGAGACGCTATTAGAAATCCCTATCATGGACAGATACTGCTATCTATAGACTAAACGAGGAAATTATATAAGGTATTTCACTTTGTATTTCATGTGATACCAAATTTATTTTTGCTGTTCAGCCTTCAGAAAAAATTATGAGATGTTTGTATCACATGTGATACAAGGGACCGAAGGGGATAAATGAAAATAAATTGCACATTATGCAATTTTAATTTCATTGATATACTTTTTGATTATTCTGAAGCATCACAAACCACAGGATAAAAAATATTGTAAGAGATAAATATTCTATTAGCATTTAAATTTGATGTTAACGATTTTTCATCAAAATTATTGCATGATCTAAGCTAAAAATGGCTGTAAAATGTGATTAAATGTAGATCTTAAGACCTGCGCACTCTGAAGGGCCCGTAACATATATGTTATAAATTTCATTGAATTTGATTCGATTGTTTTGGAGATATCCCGTTTTTTGTGCACAAATTATCGTAAAAATTTCATTCTTCAAAAAACGCATTAAAAATATTAGTATAAGTTAGAAAACTATATATTAAATGCTATAAAAACAACTTAAAAAGCACTCTAGTTTTATGTGTTAGTCCTTCTTCCTCAATAATTATATTTCTCTTTTTTTCCCTAATGGTTCAAACAACACCAAACATCAAACACCTAAAAAGCACTTTTTCAACCTAGTCGGATACCTTAAGAGGTCCTATTGATAGAAATAGTTTTTTTTTTCAGCGAGGCTCTTTAAAACGAAAACATCTTTAAATCGATGCAGTTATTTGGTTAATTCAGAGATTTTACTTTTAATATATTCATTTACGTGGGTTTTTTTCGCCCTATTTCGAAATAATATTAGTGATGGCGTACGCGGAGATGTCTGTTATGGCACACCCTGTTCGAAAATCACGGCTGCAGAGGAAATATGTTTATCACCTACATTTGCCTAAAAATGTTGGCTTTTCTCTTTTTTTTTAGATGATACTATTGAGAGCCAAGCAACATCGTATGGACTTCTAGGCAGAGCCAGGATGAAATTCCACGACTATAAAAAAGCGTTAAAGGTATATTTGATTAGATAAAAATAAAATCACGTACCATGTCGTCAGTTTGAGCCTTAGTTGATTGATAATAGTGAACACTCTTTGATAACACAGATACAACTAAGATTACACAACATTTCATTGATTCGAAAGAAATAAGAGAGCTTTCTAATTCATTTAAAACATTAAGCGACTCCGGAAAACACCATTCCCTTCTTGTAGATAACAAATGAGTTAGATCTATATTGAAACCGCAATATAAAGCAACATGAGGGCTATCGGCGACGGACCTCGTCATTTTGAACCTCGGTTTAGTGACGAGAACACATGACCTGTGTGGCACCCCGTTTTTCAAACTACCACGCCACATCAACAGGAGGATATTGAAGCTCAACAGATTTAACGTGCATCGGCCACCTCTACACACGGTGGGGCTTCAGCGGCACTAGCCACAAGTCCGTGATTATAACCACTAGGCTACTGTGTCCAATTGTAGATAACAAACTTAAACTAAGTGCTCTAGAACTTTATACTGTTAAAGACATTACCTGTGAATAAACTATCATTTTTCAGGACATATGAAGTCTAGTCAGAACGAACGTGCAGCAAAATATACTATTCAAGATATTTGTGCTCCACATAAATGATTCTCAATGCAGTCGTAGTGTATTCTCCGAGAAAAATGATAAAACGAAATATATTTTCTTTTATTTATAAAAAAAATTTTTTTTTCAATTATTCGAAAATAAATTACCAATACAAAAATTTGAACAGTAATTTTTTTATGTACTTCAAAAAAATCGTTTGAATTTTTATATATTATCAATTTTACTATTATCAATTATTATCGTTCAATTATTTATTGAACTTATACTAATTTAACTATATGAATTATTTCTTAGATTTAATAAATGATATCCATTAGTTCTTTATTGCACGTGGTTTATATGTGATCTCTCTACAAACCATAATTAAAAATATTTTCTATTTTAAGATTAATTTGATCCACATATTTCATAATTTTGGTAATAATATACAAAATATCAGATCTACAGGTAAAGTAGATTTTGAGAAAAGTGTACCGGTATCACCAAAAAGTGCATTTTCAGAAAATTGCAAATAAAGATATTTTCATCTATGATTTGTAAAATAATATATTTTAACACAATATAAAGCCATACCATTGTTAATTAGATTATTTTGCATCATTAAAATTCCAAATTTTTTAGAAGTCTTTTTAGTTATCCTTTCCCTACTTCATCAACACGTGTTATCAACGTTTCATACTTTCTTCCATTTAAAATACCAAAGTTTTATGTCTAAAAGTTTTAGTATTTTTACTTCACTTTGAACATCATCATTACAGGATATTACAAAATTACTTACACATATTTTTATTGTTATAAAAATACACATAAAAAAATGTCTTTGATGAATTTAAGAAGTTAATTTGTGTCTAATTTAAATGGAACTTTGTTTTTAAAATTATAACAAAAGAATCTCTGTTTTTGTATTCATACATATGAATATTTATTTATTTTAAAGTAAAACCAAAAGTCTCATAAACATATAGAGTTATTCATGAGCATTCAAATAAGCAGTTAGAAAAAACGAACTGTCTATTTTACAAGCTGTGCATTTAATTTAGAATAATGCTCAAGACCCACTTTGTACTATATCCACTTGATTTATAATTTAAAAATTACACTGAGTATTTATAAATGCAAAACTAGACATAATTAAGACATCAAAAAACAAACTTTTTTTTCAAAATTTTGTAACAAATCATTTAAATTTTCCGTAATTTTTGCACAAAAAACGTACAATTTTCAATAAATTTGAACATAAAATATAGAAAATTACATTCTTCGAATTAAAAAATTAGTTTTTTAGAATACATATTGAATACACTACGGATTTTGAAGAAAGCGTACCTGAATCACAGTTACATCACATTTGTTTACAATTTTAAAACTCAATTTTCTAGCGTTCTTTTTATTGAATTCTCATAAATAATGCATCTATAGATGCAGAAAAATGCGAGAGCTATTTCTTAAAAGTAAAATTAAAAAAAAATGCAAAATTTGAAGCACCTTTACGTCCCAGTTACCTTACGACACAACTTTTGATAGACGATATAAATGCTCTTAACTGGCTTAAATTCAAAGAAATGATACTAAATAATGCCAGAATGTGTATTTCCAGCGGAAACATTAACCCGGCGCTACACTATTTCTTGTAACAATTCTCCCACATGTCAAATTACTGTTGCTGTTAATATCCTTATTCAAAAACTAGGTCCACTTAGCGGTCATTTATTCTTGATCAAGTTCACATCTGACAAATTTGTTGAGACCCTAATAGCCTTATTTCTTGGTAGAAAATAGAAAGAGTACCCAATTTACTTTACTCGGGAACAGGCACGTGGGGCAAAGAGACACCTCTGGCTCACGAAATCATTAATTCTGGGAAAACTGTTTATTTTTTACCAATCACTTTGACAGTATCCTCCTATAGGGCAGTCTTCGTGGGAATTAAAACGTATTTGCAGCATATTTACTTTGTTGGGCGTGGCAAACGTTTTTTTTACAAGTTTTAAGGTACTTGTTCCCTGTGCGACCACTTTTGTTCCAAGATACTTTCTATGAACATGCTACATTTCCCCCTGTGAACAACTTAGTGGTTTTGATTGCTGTGTTGTACAACTTATTCTGGTTTATAAATGTAAATGAGCAGAATAATAATAATAATAATAAATGAAGGAAATTGAAACTGATCAAGCAAGGGAAGAACCTGCTGAAATAATCATCATAGCAAAAGTAAATACAAGAAAAGCGATGAACATGAAACGTTTGAGTTGAAAGGAAAATTTTCAAATGCTACCTAAAGAACTCCATCAAGAAAAATATGAAGCCATTAAGTGTAACACAAGACACATTTTGTTCTGTCAAAAAGACATAAACAAGAAAAAGTTCAACAAGCTGTTTATCGATCATCAAAGGACAGTAAAACTACAATAACTTGAACAACATATGACAGTTTTGCCTGCAAATAAAATTCCTGTAATAATAGCGAAAAGTGTCTGTGATATGCCTCCTTTATTAAAGTCAAGGACATTTGAAATTTCTTGGCTCTCAGTTTGCAGTTGATATTTTTTCTCAAACTATCAAAGAAAAATTGAAATGTTTTTAAAAGTAGGTAAGTATACTTTCTCTAAGGAAAATTATTCACGATTTTTATCGTGTGCCGTAAAAATAATTGTAAAAATAGGATTGGGGTGACCAGTTACCCCCGCTAACGATAGTATCGAGGGAGCGCCTGCTTCAGGGTCAATTACAATGATTGTTAATCATTAGATATAATTATGAAGACTTTAAAGCCATAAAATAACTTCCGTGCGACAGATCGGGAAAACTGCCCACTGTGCAGCGTCCAGCTCTAATGGATCCCATCACGTGTTAACATTAGAGGCAATGAGGTCACTGATAGACCGGCCAAAAAGGGTAGTGAGAGTGAAATAGTAACTGGCACCTTACTTACTTATCAAGAACTATACTCAAATGAAAGATCTAAACTTAATTTAATATGGCGCATCCCACCTACGCACCAGTAGTACACAGGAACATCCCTTGGCTCTCTGCTGGAAATCAAATGTAACCGTGGCTCCCGGACTGCACTGGCTATAGACCAGGGGTACTCAACCTTTTTTCTGCTGGGCCGCATACATATGTCAGCCATTTCACGCGCTCTGCAGCATGAGGTTAAACAGGAGAGAAATGCTTTAAGACCAAGATAATATGGGAAATTTAAAATATGGAAAGTTGATCAAAATATTATAACTCCTGTTTTGCTTTTATTAATTATTACTTCTTAAAATTTTTTGTCACTAACACTAAATTAAAAGAATTTAAGAAACACTCCTTCACAATTTTTGCTTCAGTAAACGGTTTCATATGATTACCAATAATATAACAAACTTCTTAGGATGTTCTTTACACATTACCACTTAGAAAACACTTTGTAGCTGCTGCAAAGAATATTCAAAAAAGTCTATTTATCACCTCTTGAAAGAGGAAAAGTGTCATTGAATGCAGCACTTTCGTGACAAATCAAACAAGTACTGACCCATGTTTGTTTCTCACTACAAAACAGTCAGCCTCCAAATCGTTCGAATTTTTTTTTTTTTTTTGCTTGCAAGGTATGAAAGATTGTTCAAAATTCGTTATCACTAACCGTAACCGTTACAAATTGACAAAAGAATATCGATTCACAGTCGTACGACATCGACAGCAAAAACTATATATTTGATTTTTTTTAAGAATTACCCACCAAATTTTTAATACATTTAAAGAATTTTTCGGAGCAATGGGTCATGACCGGGCCACTTACAAAGGCTCGGTGGCCGCATGCAGCCCGCAGGTTGAGTATCGCTGTGCTAGACTAACAAGCGGCCACCTGAAGTGTCTTTCCTACGACAGTGGCAGAAAAATCCACCCCACTTGTAGAAAATGCTGTGATCATCCAGCTTCATAAGATCACATTCTGGAATGCATCGGATTTTTTATAGGGAACTAACTAACTTAACATCCTATCCTTTTATTATTATAGATTTTTTTGGCGGTCAACAATCCTCTGAAGCTTATCTGACATATGTCAGATCTTTCTAGGATAAGAAACCACAACAAATCATAAAACTTAAATTTACTTCATTTAGCATGGTGCATAAAATTTACAATGAGTTATTTTAAATGTAACAAATTGTTGTGCATCGAGAATTTATTTTTTCCTTTTTTAACAGTTCAACATTTAGTTCAAAAACCTATCAACATTTTTCTTTTTCTTTTAATGTTAAAAGTTCCCTAAAGACAATTTCAATACACTATGATACTTATTTCTCAATATTTTACAAGATCTACATATGCATATTTCTAAAAATTTAGGGAGATTTTACAACATTTCACTTATGTAACATTTGAAATCAATAATAAAAATAATTTAGGATAAAACTAGCCTTTACAATTGTTCTGAATTTCATATTAATTTGTAAAACTTTATTTAATGATCAGGTTTTGTTAGTTTTTATTCACAAAGTTTTCAGTAATTTTTATGTAACAAAAATAATTAGTTCTATTTTCGAATTTTAAAAAATACTAGTGCATGTGAAAACTGAATTTAATTTTTCCCCCATAGAATTTTGAAATGTACCTTTCACTGAGTCAAGAGTGTGGTGACAAATATAGTGTATGCAATGCTTATTTTGCATTGTCAGAAATTCAAAAAAGAATTGGAAACTTAGAACAATCTATACAAGCATTAACTAAATGTCAAAGCCAAGCAAAAGAAAATGGGTTCTTAGTTCCATTGATATTTTCTTCCGTTAGTTTTGGTCAATTGTACACAGCCCAGGTAATAATTTTTCTTTACACCATTCAAATACACTCGCTTTCAAAAATAAAGCACGTAGCAATAAAATGCAAAAAGATGGGCAAGTACTGCTTTAATTGACACGAAATGCTGCCAGTAAGAGATTAAAAAATATTGAATTTTCAAATAAATTATAAGATGCCTTTATATTTGCATCATTAACAAAATGACCTTTAAATGTAAACCCCCCAACTTAATACAAAACGTAAAGCATGTGACCATGCTTGTTACAAGGTGATCAACCACCACAGAGTCCGGTAATTGTCATTTCTCTTGTAGGGCAGTTTCTGAATCTCTGAGGAAAGCTGGAGGTGGAAAACACCAATAAACAGCAAGCCCGCTGACATCTCAAAAATTTTCAACTGGATTAAGGTCCAGTAAGCCTCTCACTCTATACCCACAATACCCTCATTCTCCAGAAAGTCGTCAACAACGGTGGCTTAATGGGGACGTGCATTATTGCCCATTATAATGAATGAAAGACCAACTGTTGCAGCGTGCAGTATTGCAGTGGAGTTTAGACCATCTTGATACCGCGTATACCCTCACAGAACTGCACCTGTAGATGTGCAAGTCAGTGCGATAACACAATGAAATCTCTATCCAGATCATCATGCTTCCACTGCCAAATGCGTGATGTTCTAGGGCCGATTGCATGTGCCTTGTTTGCACACTTATCATCGGTTACAGGGCAAATTTTCACTCATCAGTGAACATAACCTTGCCCAATCAGACACAGTCCAATTCACATGCTGATGGCACAACTTTAATGTGCCCCTCTGGATTGGATGGATAAAGGAGCACAAACTCATGGTACCCGGGTGTACAGACCATCAAAGTGTAGCCTTCGTTTAACAGTAGTGGCAGGTATCTTCTTAGCAATGGCCGCTGCAACCATAGATATCACACATGTGGAGGTCGATCTTTGATTCCACTTGGCTAAAAACAGTAAAATATCTAACTACGCGGGAATCTTAGCCCTTCGACCACCAACTTCAGATCCTTAGGCAACTGTTTGGCATTTTTAAAATGGTTACCATAATTGTGAAATGACATAATGATGAATTCTGAAGAAACAAGCAACATCTGTGATAAACTGTCCTGCTTCAAAGTGCATCCAACCCCCCAGCCCAACAGTGCTCAGAATCTTCCATTCATCTTCTAAAAGCCTTAGAAACACATTTAGCATGAAAAAAAAAGAAATGAATACTTTAAACACCTTTCATCAGCACTTACATATATAAATCCCTGTAACCCTTCACAATAGTGGCTAATATGACTGCTTGGTTTGCATTTCTCGATGCGAAACCGCAATTAACAAATATATTAGGTAACAGCCGTTACCTAATATATTTGCATACTTCCTTCTACTTTTGCAGCAAATTTCAGCATCTTTAATTCTGATTGGCTTACGTAAGGGGACATTTTTCTCTCCGTGCTTAACTTTTGGATGCGAGTGTATGCTTAGAACCTTATTTTCAACTCTTTAAAATATCTTAAAGAATATATATTTCAGATTAGAAGAATTAGATGTATCTGTAGACATTATAGTTGACAATAATTTACCTTAAAAATCAATGGGCTATAGATCAAATTTCTACTTAAAAAACTGATACATACAATTAAATACTTCAATAGTGTATTTTTATATATAAGAGAATGATCATATTTCTTTTTTGTTTCAAAATCATTAAGAAACAGTACATTAAGTAAATATTAAGAAAACTAAAAAGAAATTGTAACATTTTGCTTAAAGTTTTAATTTTTTTTCAATTTTAGAGACATTTTGTGTTTTAATTATATATTAATTTTTTTACTAGTCTTAAAATTATATCTTAACCTTTTCAGTGTTGCCGGCATATATATCCCTCTCACTCGATTGGTCCGTTATGTGCCCCAGACATATATATCTGTCCTTCAGAAATATGAATCTTTTCTTTCTGTGGCTTTTTATAAAACTATTCTGAAGGCTTTGGAATGTAATAAAACGACATTGACAGTGTTTGCAAAGGATTTACTTATTACAGAAAAAAAATGTGCTTATTTTTGCCTTTTCTTTCTGCCCAATATATTGCATACATGCACCTATGTGAAAAATGGTGGCACTGGGCAGCAAATTACATAAGTTTTAATCGGCAGATATGGGATTTAATTCAAGACTTGTGACTAGATCATAGTACTGCAATGTTCCAATTATTGCAGTATAACCAATATCAAAAAAATTAGATAACAGACTTTTGTACAAAATTATATGCCTTAATTTTGAAAATTCTAAAATCAAACTAAAATACAATTGTTTGAATGTAACTTGTTCATTATAATTAATTAATTTTAAAATATTGTAAAATCATTCCTTTGAATTTTCATAGTTAAAATAGCTGATATTCAACAAAAATGCAATGAAATAATTTTTTACATTTTTTTCATCGCCATGCTAAGTTTTAGTTATAACACTCTTTTAATTGTTTCAATCTAGAGACAATACTTAGAAGCATATGAAAACTTTGAAGTGGCCTATCGCACTTTGATATTCTATTGTGACAAGCTTCCAAATAAAATTAAACTTCGTAAACTGTGCCGAGTTATGAGCGGGGTTGGTCGAGCACATTGCAGTTTTAATCGACTCGTTGGGGTTCTTCAAGAGCCACCAGAAAAGGCATTGAGCCAACTTCTGACTTGGCGAAACGCAAGTGGTCCTTTTGATGGAAGAATTATAATGAAGCAAGATCATTTAATAAACTTGGATAAAGAAGAAATGGAAGATGAAGAAACAAAAAGATTCGCCTTGATTCAACAGTTAATCAAAGAAGAATTGAATGTGATTTCTACACAAGAAACATAAAGATCAGAATATTAGTTCCAAATTTACAGAGCATTTAATATCAATTGTATACATTAACAAGAATAAGAGAAAATTCCTTTGAAAAAAAATTACAAATGATTTTTATGTATAAATGATTTGAAATGATAGTAAAATAGGATATGTATGAAAAATTTTAAAATTCGGCATCTTCAAATTTTACCATTTTTGCTTTCCTCCAAAGCCTCTTCTTCATCTAAAATCAAATAGAATATAAAACTTTATAAAATATTTTTAAGTAGAAGATAATTGCAATGTTGGCTAATAAGAAAAGATATTCTCTGAAAATAAAATTATTTTAAAACAGATTAAAAAGAAAATATATTTATAATAATTTCTTCACATTTTCCTTGCCAATAAAGAACTTGAAATTAAAAAAAAAAACTTAAATTGATTTATTTAATTTAAAATGAATAAAGTCTACACATTGCTTTTTAAATATTTTTTATTTCATCTTTTTGTTGCATTTTTAAACTTATGAAAAGTTGCATTAGCGTTACACTGAACAAAGCTTCAAAATTACTTTAATTCTGGATCCCAAATTCTTTGACTCATAAAAAAAGATGTTTGCCAAAATATTGTTACATATAAATGATTACTTTAAGTTGAATAAAAAACATTTCATTAATTATTCTATTGCACTTTAAAGTGCAAAAAAATATAGATCTATTCTGCGCAGATAAGTTATCTACTCTCTTCCTGCACATGAAATATGGAATAGACGAAAATAAATCCAAGTTCTACAGTACTCAAATTGAAAACTATTATTTTAAAAATTTAAATTAAAAATGTATGCATTTTCAGATGATATGTGTGTGTGTAAGAGAGCTCTATAAAATTCATTTAAAAACTGTTTCACCTATTGTGTAGTTTAATACATACTCACATGGTAGTTTAAAATAAATTAATAATAATCTTTAATGTAAATATATATATAATAGTAATCTCTTATATACATTTCAAACTCATAATATAGGGTCAAGTTAAAAAAATGTATAATTTTTCAACAATAAATGAATATTTTTTAAATAAATAATGCATTGCAGAATTATCAATTAACATTTTTTTTTATTTTCAGTTATTTTTTGTATTACTTTATGGATGCATTTTTAGCTCAAAAATGGATACTTGCTTACAATAGCATGTAGGTTTTAAGTAACCAATGGAAATGCTAGCTATTATGATCGAATTACTATCCCCTATCGCATTCTGTATCTTATACCGTAAAATCTGGCATATAACGCGCAGTTTGTTGAAATTAAGTTGAAATTTTTCATTTTTAGATATATTAGCCCTACAACGCACACCTCAATTTTCCAAAGAAGCCTGAAATGTCTGTGATAATGCTCTTATGTTTAGAAGTAATTTATTCAAGGTATTGTTCCATTTTAGAAAAAATAGTATATTTCAAGATATACAACTCTTTAAGCTCATAAGGAAAATCATTTCTTTTAAATAAACACTATTTTGGTATATGTGGAATTCTATTTTTTTCTATACTCATATTTTTTTTTTTACCTTCAAAGCTCTCATTCTTATGCCCAGCGTATAACAGGCACCCGAAAATTTCGATCCTCATTTTTTAGTTCTAAGTGTGCGTTATATGCTGGATTTTACGGTAATCCAAATAAAGTTAAAAAACTCAAACTAATTTCAACAACCAGAAAACTTTCAATCAAGTTTCATAAATAATAACTAAAATGCATTCTCCTTGATCAATTATGGCCAGACCATGGAATTTGTAACATTTGTTGCACATATCAATGAGGATGAAGAAATGTCAAAATATTGGACAGTGTTAATCTGACAAGGGGAGGACACGACTAAGGAAATTCATTTTGGGACGAGACTTAGTATAATAGTACTCTGTTAGGGTGTTTAACCATCAATGTATTAGCGCGGAATGGTCAGTCAACTCAGAGGAAATAGCCTTCGAAATTCATGCTTAACACTTATACAATTAAGTTTCAAATATCTTCAGCGGCTAACTGGTACGATTGTCAGAACAGTTGCTTTCTGCGCAGACGGACAGGGTTCGAATCTCTCGATGAGTGTTTTCCCCCAATTCATTTAATTACTTTTTAAAATAAATAAAAGTATTTATTAAATATTAAAAGATATTTTATGTAATTATTTTGTATTTTATAATGTAAAATAATTACTGTAATTATATAAATATATTTTTATATTAATAAATAATATTTATAATAAAATATGTAATAAATATCAAATGATATCTTTATATATAAAAATCCCGTGTCACAGTGTTTGTCCGCGATGGACTCCGAAACTATTCAACCGATCCTAACATAATTTTGTATATTGTGTGTCATTTCATCCAACTTAAGGTATCCGACTACCCTAAAACTGTGCATTTTGCCAAAAGTTGACAAATTGTTTTTATGATTTTATTTTATGGGCCATTTTATTAGCTTTATAAAAATACCAAGTTTGTCACTTTCCGTTTACTAGAACAAAAACTACAAGTGTTTTAGTAAAAGCAGATGCCTTTACTCTTTAAGCAAGATGTCATACTTTTAAACGCGTTTTACTCGAAATGTGGTTTTTTGAAAATAATCAAACGGGGTCAGTGATTGCTCAAAAAGTTTTAAACATAATGAACTGAAATTTTTTCTGTAAGTTCTGTATAATAGTAGAATTGTTTTAACCTTCAGATTTATCGACCACTGTTTTATTACAAAATTTGCAGTCCCTTATGTGAATATAATCACTGTCTTTTTAAGCATTTTCATATAGTAACCGAGATAAAGTGCTCTAGTTTTTGTAAAAAAGAAAATATCCCTTACCTGAAGGTCATTTAAAAATTGAATAATATAGCAACATATTAGATTGAAAAAATTGAAAATTTGTTTATAAACCTTTGGTGCAAAATGGGTCGCGTTTATGCTATTTTTTGTCAATTTTTACCTATTTTTTCCCATTTTAGTAATAATAATTTCTAATTCTTCTTAATTTTAGCACATTTTTTTAAAAAATGCTCTAAACAAATCTAAAAATAACAACAACAAAAATCCCCATGTGACGGGTGCTTACGCGTATCACTAACCTTCTCATATATTCTATATATTTTATTTATTTCAACCAATCTCCACCGGGAGCCAAAGCGTGATTTATGCAAATGAGATATTTTGTATAAGTTCGGGTTTAGCGAGTTAGAAAAGAGAATGAAATGAAGTGAGAATAGAATGAAATGAAGGGAGAATGAAATGAAATGAGAAGGTGTTTTTCAAGTGTAAACGTAGATGTTGTGAGTAGAGTCTATCGTACCGTTGTGGATAAAATTAGTTCATAAAAGAAGTGCGAGAATAGCTGAGAAAGAAGTCGCCTATTAAAGGAATCCTAATTCAAGTTGTTCCAATCAAGATATTAAGGAAGCAGCTAGACGAACCTACCATAACATAAGAAATCAGGTTAGTTTTATTTGTTCCAATTAAGTATAAGTGTGTAGCTGTAATTGTACGCGTCGACCCTTCGTAGAGTCAGATAGGATTCCGTCGTTTATGATTATTGAATCCTTCTCATTCTCCACTGTGTTTTATTGTTCTTAAAATTGAATAGTATTTGTTTAATCTCTTAATTAAGAAAGATCAATAAATAAGATTGATTTGTTAAAATAAGTAGTGAATTTATTATGCATTCAACACGTTCAGATTCAGGTAATACCCGAAGGGGAATTGATAATCTTAGCGGTAGCGAGAGGCTACGACACCCATATCTGCTTTTTTTTTTTAAAAAAAGTTGTCACAACCAGTCAGATACCTTAAAAACATAGGATAATTTTTATCTCAATTGTTGATGTCATTATTTTTTTATTGCTGGAAATATGTAGAATCCGGAAAACGGGAAATTCGCAAAATGTCGGAATGTGTGTGTGCCTGCGGAAGCAGATTTTGTCGACAAAGGTGCATGAAAAATTAATGCCTGGTGTTTTGGGGGGCGTGGAATCCGAATCGAATCCTAATAATGCCTGTAACTTTGCCGGATAATGCCGGTCGACCATATTTTAAACACACCCTGACAGGGCCTTACCTTAAAAGGCTTGGAGCGCGAAAACTTGATCCCTGGCGTAGTTTGAGACGAGAAATCTGAATTTGATATTCGACATGATAAATTAACCCAACTTTGTCGGATAATGCAGGATGACCGTATTTTAGACACACCCTGATAGGGCTTTACTTTAAAAGCCTTGTAGCATGAAAACCGGATCTCTAGCATATTTTAAGTCGGGGAATCTGAATCTGATATCCGATAAGAGAAATTGTCTCAACTTTGCCAGATAATGCCGGTCACACCCTGGAAGATTCTTACATTAAAAGCCTTGGAGCATGGAAACTTGATGCTAGAGATATTTCAAGAAGGCCAATCTGAATCAGATATCCGATATGAAAAATTGTCGCAACTTTGCTGGATAATTCTGGACGACTGTGTATTACACGGACCGTGACAGGAGCTTTCCTCAAAAGTCTTCGATCGGGAAAAGTACTTTTCTGGTCAGTTTCGGGATGGTGAACAAGAATCCGAAATCGGATATTAGAAATTCCCATAACTTTGCGGATAACGACGTACGACCCCAAATCCCCTTTCCAGCGACTCAACTGCAGGCCCAGGGGGGCCGAAAGTTGCCCCTGTTGCGTAACGGGATGGGAAATCACAGTTGTTTTGTTACAATAAATTATTTTAAATATTATTAAAAAAATTAAGTCAGTTCCTATTTTGAATGGATGAACAGAAAGTATTTTATTAACGGTTGAAAATTTGAACAAGATATATACGTATACATATACATAGAGAGAGAGAATGAACTAATAGTAGAAATAAAAGGGATGTATTTCTCTATGTTAAAAATCATACGGCCAATTATTTACAAATTACTAAGAGCATTTCTAAATTTATTTTAAATTAAGTCTTTATAAATAGAAAGCATATGCTTTTTTAATTTTTTAAAAAAATGCGGTAAGAATTTTTGCAAGATTTTCCTGCCGTAATTTTATATCCTTTCCAATTTAAATAGAGTTTATCCATAGAAATGTATCTATTTATAAAACTGATATTTTATTCCTAAGCATGACCCTAAAATTTTAAGACGCATTTTACCTTTATGATACACAATTTTTAAAGAAAAGGACGTCATACTTAAATTCCTGTTTAATTTAATTATCGACAGTTCCAACTCTCCCCCCCCCCCCAAATTTTTTTTTAGACAGTCATGAAAGCGTGATTCTTACTGATTAGTGGGGGTGAGGGGAGAAAACTTGTGAGTTAATAATCTTATTTTTTTCTGCTTTGTAAATCTTCAAAACATACATATGCTTTGAAAGTAGTTTATCTGTTCTACCATATTTATATTGTATTGCTTCTATTTCTTATTTTTCCGTGTTCATTTTAATAGGTTCTGAAGTTAGAAAAAAATTACTTTTGAGTCAAAGATAATATTGAGTTCTCTAGTGTAAATCAATTATTTCTCATTCAATGTTAAATACAATAAGTTGTGCCAATTTTATTTCATAATGATGTATAAAAATTTAATCATGCAAAAGAAGTAAAAAAAAAAAAAAAAAACCTGGTAAAGTATTGCATATCACAAAATGTGTGATTACACAAATAATTTTTGTCAAATTGCAACTATAACATTTTTTGTTGAAATAAAAGGACATTTGATTTCATAAATAATTGCATTATGTATATATATAAGCAAACTGAAATTTGTCAAGAAGCTTACAGATAATCAAATATCCAAAATGAGGATAACCTATATGAAACTAGAACTGGTAAAACACATCACCTTTAATAAATTTGGTGAACTTAATGCAAAAATTACATTATATTTTGAAACATATTTTATACAACTGATCACATATACGAGTACATTTGTTATTTTGATAAATAATTTTGAAATGATACAATCTAAACATATTTTACAATTAGAATATAAAACATTGTTGACACATAGTGATATTGGTTGCTAAATAACACGGAAACGTTGGATTCGTAGATATGTGGTGCCTCAATTTCAATAGTATGCGACTGCATTGAATTTAACAAATTTGACCGAAAAAGCAGAAGTTTATTTGGCTTATTTCACCCGATTTTCATATTATTCTATTCTCTATATTTTAATGGGGGATTATATCTACAAGACGCTGTATCTTTGGCTGAGATTTAATTTTGTAGTAATTTAGTTAAAAGGAAAAAAAATACAGCATTATGTAACAAAATTTGCTTAAAACGTATAGAAAATGTATTTGATATAACATGACCACGATAAACCTGATTCCCCATTTAATTAGTTATAATTGTAAGGGGTATATCTGGATGCTGACTCATAATAAAATAATTTCTCATCGGAAAATGTGATCAGTTCAAACTTTACAAGAAAAAAAAGTAAAAGCAAATCTTTTTTAATAGCCTGTGTTACATATAGTCATTGACTCTAGGAATAATCGAAGACCTCCCTTCCTCTGATCTTTCGTAGAAATATAGGGGCTGTAACGATTGTGAGTATGGACACCTGGACCCTTAAAAATATTGCGTGGCTTGTCTTGGACATCGCCTCGACAACCTTTGACACCACAAGGAACACCCCCTATTCCACCTACATACTGGATGCAACCTGAGCCGTCTGCAATGTTCCCAAAACCTAGAGAGGGCAGGGAGAGAGAACGAAAAGGGATACCAAAAAACTTCTCTCTCACAAAACAACAGAATTTGGGCTGTAATAATCTAATTACTAAGTTAACTTAAAATGTAAATTTGTAATTAATAGCTGTGACGTAATTAAACTTAACGTTTGAATTAACCAATAACACGCTACCATTATTTGCCTCAAACGTCACAGGGCCATAAAAGAGATAAGACATTTGCTTCTAGGAAGGATTATGGGAGAGGGGGGCATAACAAGAGGAACAAAGCATTCGTGAGGACATTCCGACACTGCACTCATTTCTTTCCACTAGATAGGTCAAAACTATTTCTTAAGATCCGAAAAATAACTAATGTTAATCACCTTTAAAGGCAATTTAGCTTATCTTTATTTTCTTAAAAAATAGTTTAGAAAAATGTAAATTTCATTTTTAAAGCTCATAGATATCAATCTTAGTTAGTAATATTCTAAAATTCTACTGTTTTTAATTTTTCATATCTGTAATACTTGTGTGTAATCAGCTGATATACCAGCATTTCATTTTTTAATCGATGCTATTTCTTTGCTCAAACGTGAATGGGATTTTAAGCGCTATTTTTTTTAAAATTAGTTTATTTATCTATACATAAGGAATTGAGCAAAAATATTTCAAATTATAGTATGATCAAGAATGTGCATTGAAAAATTATTTAAGTTTTCAATAAACAACAAGTTTTTTTATTATAAGTTGTAGTAATATTTTTTTTTGAGGGGGGGGGGAGTTTGCACGGAACTAGTAATTTCTAACATGCAACAACGCATGTTTTTTTTTTTTTTTGCTTGGATTATTTCGAATGCGACAGTTATTTCTTGGCATTAAGTCATTTTAATATAGCCTAACTAGGAAACAAAAATAATGCTCACAATAAGTCTCAGGCTTGTAAAAGTTAAAATTTGTTTAAAAATGCAAAAATTCCTTTATATGATAAAAAAAAAGATATGTAATGACTAATAATATACACCTTACTTATTCTAAAGATTGTTAAGGCTGTAAAAAACGTATACTTCTTTGTAATAGAAAAGGGTAAAATTAAGAGAAAATTTTGAAATAAATATTAACATATTGATTCTGATGCAATAAAATTCAAAATATGAATAACATTTACGATTGATAAATTGGAAAGCGGTTCTGAACATAATATTGTATTCTTTATTGATTCTCAAGCTGCCATTTTGTCTCTAATAGACTCAAGGTATAATGAAAACGCTGTAGTGAATTCCTGTAGAATGAAATTAGCTCAACTTGGGAAGTCTAGAGCAGTGACGGCGAACCTATGACCTGCGGGTCAGATATTGACCCACGCAAGTTTTTTAACTGACCCATGATTGCTAGGCAACCACTTGTTTGTTGACGCGGGTTTATTTAGATTTTCTAATTTGTGTGGATTATTTATATTCTATTTGTATTTTTTCAAGCACTGCATTGACATAAAAGCGATTCAAATGATGTCTATAACATTCAGTTTGATCATTGCAATTCCAAAGTAAAGCAAATGGCAGCAAATGTATATGAAACTAAGTAGTATTTGAAACAAAGCAAAAGTGTTTATAAAATATCAAATGAAGTGTATAATTTTATTCACATTTTGTTTGTTGAAAAAAAATATCAACCAACTAAAGAAAATAATCATATTTAAAGATCTTTTTTCGGATAAACTTTTCGGATCACTTTTATAAGGTTGTGTACTGTCATGTTTGTAGAAAGAGACCTCCATAGCACTTTTATCGTTGTCTTCTCTGTTTCGCCTTGTGAGGCGCCAATGGTCGCAATGCGCATGTCTGTTATTCTTGATGCTAGCTATTTTTGGCTCGCAATTTAAGGCGTGCCTTTGCCAGTCAGTACCAGTGTTAAACTTAGTGGCATCCAATTCGGACGCATTTGAAAGAAATGTGTGTTGATGTGTATATATATTAAGTATATTAATACACAAAATTTCTTCTCAAATTATTGTATTTTAAATGTAAATATTTTTAATTGTAGCCCTGTACTATTTCGGTGGTTAAAAAATTAAGAACAAGCTATACAAGTTCCAGGCTATATCAAGCTGAACGGTTTGATAAATATGGTGTGACTGAAAGGAGTATACATAAAATGGGTTTGTGTAATTTGTAATGAAAATGCGACTTCACGTATATATAATGTAAAAAGACATTTTGAAACGTTGCATTCTGATTTCGGCATGTCGACAGATGAAGAAAAAAAAGCGTATTTTTTACAAAAGAAAATTTTTTTTTCTCAAAGCAGTGTTTTAAAAAGTTGTTTGGTTCTAAAAAACATTACAGCTGCTAGTTTCCAAGTTGCTCATTGCATTGCTCGCCACGGGAAACGTCTTTTAGAAGCAGAGTTTGTAAAAAAAACGTTTTTAGAATGTAGCCCTACATTCTTTGCTGACTTTAAAGAAAAAGACTTCATTGTAAAGCGTGTAAATGAGTTACCTATAAGTCGCAATATAATTAAAGATCAAGTAATAGAATTAGAAAAAAAATATTTTTTCGCAAATACGTAACGACTTAAATTATGCAGAAATGTATTCAATTGCTTTAGATGAGAGATGATGTAAATGATTATGCACAATTAGCAGTTTTTGCTCGGTATAAGTATGGAAATATAATGAAAAAATTGTTATAAAACTAATAACGTCGAAAGGGAAGTGTACCGTTTTTAATATTTTCAAAGAATTTGATATTGAATTTAAAGGAATGAATATTGACCTTCAGAAAATAGTTTCTGTAACAACAGACTGTGCACCTTGTATGATAGAGCAGGGCTTCTCAAACTTTCACCATTGGCGACACAATTTTCAATCATAATTTTTATCGCCCCCCTTGTATAATAATAAAAGTGTATCGAATGTAATATTAACGCGATTTGGTGCTAAAGCTACAACACGATTTTAATTACAAACCGTACGAATTAACAAGATAAGTATTAAATTATTGTATAAGTCTTTTAAGTAATATATATTTTAAGCAAATTACTTTTAAGCAATAGGATTATTATACATGTTATTTTTCCTTTCTCTATTTTTTAAATTGGAACAGATTGCGAAATGATATTTATTTATGGGGAGAGAGAGAGAGAGAGAGAGAGAGATTTATTCCCTCCACACATCATCTACATGTATATATATATATATTTCTAAAAGTACATATGTTATTAGAAAAATAGTCTGTTCTATGTTGCTCTATGATATCCATCACAATTGGCATTCTCGCGAACGTCTACGTGAGTCTGGACAACATCTTGGACTTCTGCGCGTAACATATAAAAATGCAGTACCTCGTACAATTCCAACCAGTCTTGGTCTAGTTGATATTTCTATCGCTACCGAATCTATCTTGAATGTATGTTTTATAATTTGCGCGTTAGTTGTAATTCACGGTATTAAGTATTTACAGTAGTAAATTAAAACATATAATCATGGATAAATTTTCAAGTTGTAACCAAACATTCGACGATAATAAAGCATCAACAAGTGCACAGATGAGCATAGTCCCGAAAATTAAATCAAGGAAATATTCTCAAGAATACTTAAATTTTGGATATACCACTACTGAAGTAAATGGAGAAGAAAAGCCCCTGGGTGTTATTTGCTCAAAAATATTGGCAGCCGACAGTATGAAACCAAATAAACTTGACATTTTGAAACACTTCATGGTGAGTACATTAACAAACCTCGAGAGTTCTTTGAACTAAAATTAAAATCATATCAAAAACAAAAAACATTTTTTAAAAAAACTTTGTCAGTGAATCAAAAAGCTTCACTTGCTTCTTACAAAGTATCATACCAAATAGCCAGATGTAAAAAACCTCACACTATTGGCGAAGAGCTTATTTTGCCTGCAGCAATGGAGATCGTAGAAACTATGTGTTTGGAGATAATTTTGCCAAAGAGTTGCAATGAGTCCTGGTCTGAATATTGTGCTAACGACAGTTGTAACTGTACTACATTACATAAAAATGAGACCCCTAAAATCAAGAATCTTCTCTAGACTTTGCAAAGACATGAGTGCAGTACACTCATCGTTGCTATTCTATTGCGAGGCAAGATGGTTATTACGTGGGAAACTTTTGCAACGTGTTTATGAATTAAGAAATGAATCATCCAGGCGAGTTCATTGCAAAATGTAGGGGTGGTCATAATGTTTCGGCTCTTGAGCGTTTTTTCATATTTATATAGTAAATGGGCAGTAGATTTTTAGACTATTTCACAGACTATTTTTATGATAAAGATTATATTTTTTTAAAAAAAACATAGAAGAAAACACCAAGACGAAATCTTCATTCTAAAATTAAGAATTTATTCGTCTGTGGGTGGGGTTTGAACTTCATCCTTCTGTATTGCTCTTATAATGGGATTTCTGATTAAAAGTATGATCAGGTTGTTAGATTATTCAAATATAAAAAAAGGAATAAAAATTTGTTACTCTCTCTTCAATGTTTTTATTTTTCTTCCATTAAACAAAACAGAACTACTTCATTTATTAATCGAACAATAATCATCTACCATTTGTTAAAGAGAAATGCATTGAAAATGTCCCAAAAAAAGTATAAGTATATTTTATTTTATGCAACTGCCAGGAATCACTTTATTCATAGCATTTTACTAAAGATAGAAGATAAAAATGTAAGCATGAGGCTTTTTTTTACATAGTTTAGTTTATAGTAGCTGAAAATTTTGTAATAAATTTAATTCTAAAAATAAACAGGAAATAGATTATTGGACGGATTAGTTTAAAATGTGAATAAATAAGTCTTTCACACATAAAAAACAAACCACCTAATTACATAACAGAAATTAAAATAATGTTTTCACATTTTAACATATCACTTACATGTACAAATTCAGTTTAAGTACGAGTTCATTCATCTTCAAAATGTGCATTAATATTACCAATAAATATATATTATGAAAAAACATCAATTTTTTTCTTTATTTGTAATTAACTTTTTTATATCTTACAAAAGAATAAAACTCGAAATATATATAATTCATTTTCAAAGTACTATTAATCACAGTAAATGGATTATTAAAAGCTTATGTAAATTTTTTTTTGTTTGTAATTAAGTTTCTCATTTACTAAGAGCAAATATATATTTCTTCAACAAAATTAAATTCACAAAAAAATTTTGATTTAGGTGAATGAAAAAAAGAACAGATTGTTATTTTTACAGTGAAAACTAGATACGCAAGGGAATTTAACTATTATACTCAAGACATGGAAGAAAAAACTGCATGAAAAACAATCTCCCAAATGGAGAAAAAACTTGTGTTTCAATGAACCACTAGCGCATAGAAAATGCTATAACGCCAAACCAGGCAACTCACAATAATGATGTCATTGCACATCTACCAATGACAAGCAACCTCTTTTCCTTTGAACGTGCCGAAGAGTAATGCCCGAGACGAGAGCAACTCAAAAAGTGCTCTCTATTTAACGTTATGCATTGTGATGTCATTACAGTTCAGTTCAGGTTTTGTGGGATATGGAGCAACAAAAAGGCTACTATCCCCTTTAAATGAATATAAATATCTATATGCGTCTTCCTTTCTTAATTACTGTGTATCAAAAAGCTTCATCTTCTGCAAAAAAAAAAAAAAAAACAAAAAAAAAAAAAAAAACTTAAAAGTTGTTTATTAACCGTTGCATGTTCAAAAAGTTATCTGAAGGCGATGTTATTGTATGGATCTATCTTCAACAAATTCTCCAAGTTATTTCTTTGAGAAGTATATTTGTCACAAATTAAGAAAATTTCCAAATCGTTGTTTTCTTTGCAGGTATTGCATAAAGGATTATTTGTTAATTCATATTTATGCAGGAGCCCTGGAGTTATTATCATTTTACTAATAATACAAATACCTAGAATCTCTTCTCTTCTGTTATTGGTCCATTAAGATATTTCCATGGACAAATTCTACTTTGTAAGCAACATTGACTTAGAACTCTACGTTACTTCAGGTGTAATGTTAATCTATGGGAAAACATCGAAATTCAACTTTTTTCAAACTTCTAATGCAAGTTTTTGAAACTTTTTTTGAACTATATGGGTAGAAGATTATCTGTAGATTTTACATTCAAGATTTTATATTATTTTTTTTCAGTATCTTTTCTAAAGTACCTTGATAATTTTTTAGCTCACTTAGAGCAAGGTTGACACAATTGCTTGCTTATCGCGTTTTTTGGCGATTAATGGAATCTTTAAAATATCAGAACATCTATTATCATAACTGTTTTGGTTTCTTTGATTTCTTTCTTATCAAATGGAAAGTAATAACAAATATTTCGGAATTTTTTTAAATAATCATGTTTTGTAAATTTTATATCATTAAGAATATATAGTAGAACGTCGTTTACCTGAATCAATTGGGACCGAACAACGTTCGGATACGCGATTGTTCGGATAACCGAAAACTGAATGCGATCCATGCAGTATATAATACTGAACACTATATAAATATTGAAAATCATCACATGCGGGAAACGTGCTTGAAAAAAAAGCAAAATAGGTGCAAAATGTCGCAAATTTACCTTTATTGTTTATATTTCGCTGTACCGTTGTACACCTTCGTTTTTTCAATGCAAGGTCTCTGAATCTATTCAGCAGCAGTAATTGAATAATACATCACTCTGATTGTTGTTCGTACCACTCCATAGCTGTCTCTAACGCAGAAACGAGTCAGAATTTTCTACTTTCGTTGTTGTCCTCGTCTTCATCCGTTTCATCGTCGACAGGATCAAACTTTTCTTGTACGGAAGTCACAATCTCGTCATCATTTAGCATTTGAAATCCGCAGTCTTCTGTATAGCATGCCATCCAGGTTTCTACATCAACAAAACTCACCAAAAGAGCATGTATACACCCCCTCACTTGGAAACAAGCTGACCTAATATTACGCGCAGATGTTTACCAAATCACACAGCTGAAATTCTCCAAATATGCTTTACCTTAGGAAACAAATGTTGAGCATTGCACTGTTCAGAAACGGATCCGGAATTTGGTTCGGATATTTGACACTCCGGATAATAAACGTTCGGATAAATGACATTCTACTGTAATTAGATACACTGCATATAATTTTTTCTGCGTATAAAAGTTCATTATAATTATTTCATTGCATTTTTTCCTAATTTAACTAAAGGAAAATAATTATAAATCTGTGAAAAATATTTTTTATTTACATTTTGTTAATTTTTGGCTAGTTTAAGATTAATAAGTGTATTTAATTTCTGAAAAACAATAAAAACAGAATACAAATTTCAATTAAAAAATATATGCTCTCCTATTAGAACGATGTTCAATATAATTTGATTTGTGAAATCCACATAAGAACTGTTTATTGTTCTTATATGGAAAATAGAGGAGTAAACGCCATCTCAGACGTAATCTATATCACTTTATCATGCTCAAAATGACAAGTTGCTCAAATAACAAGTCTTTGTATAGTTTCTTTCAAACCAACCATTTGTCACAATTTATGTTCCAGAAAAATTCCATCTTTCTTTTTTTATTAATGAAAAATACCTTAACAATTATTGAATAGGCCGAAGGACTTACTCATTCTCACTGCCTTGGCAGACCAGCTTCTTGAGGAAATTGCTATTATTGGTTGGAAAGAGATATTTGGCAAAAATGAATAACTTTGAAGGCATGTTTAATCACACTGCTGTTTGTAAAAAAATGCAACACCAGGAAGGAACCATCAGAACTAAATGAACTTTGTAGCAAATATCAATTATAGGATGTTACGTAAAATAGTAAAGTTTCAGAGCTACCACGCATGCGCAGCGTCCTCTGAACTGATGCTGAAAGCGTATAAATAGAGGGCTGTAGCGAGACGTTGAAAATAGTTAATGATTATTTGTGAGTGGCGAACGTTTAGCGAGACCTCCACGGCGAAATAAGGAGAAATTCCAACAAATTACGGAGTTTAAACGGGAGAGGATTATCGGCCTTCCAGAAGAGGGATTTTCCTATCGCGCACAATAGGAGCTCACGTGCAGCGGAACAGTTCAACAGTGATGCGATTTTGGAAGCAGTGGACCAACGAGCACCGAACAACTCGAGAAACTGACAGTGGACGACGGAAGGTGACGTCCGGGCGTGACGATTGACATGGCGGTGAATGACCGTACAGCTTCTTCCAGGCAGTTGGCAGCACGTTGGTCTACTACTACAGGTGTACTAATGTCAGGCTTCGTCAATTTGTTGACGTCTGCTGCACCGTGGATTGCATGCAAGGGTGTTTTTATACAGGGTCCTTCTCACGGCAAACCATCGACGGCTGCGTCTGCAATGGGCTCATGAGTACAGAGCCTGGAAAGCTGATTGGCACCAAGTTGTCCCTTCCCACCTCTCCACCCCTTCCACCAACCTATCGAAAGGACTTGCAGCTCAAATTATACATTTACAAACATCCATGTCTTCTACGGGATTCGAACTCAGACCCTGCATCCCAGTAGTTTACTTCGCCTTTTGAATTATACGTATAGTTAGTTGAATTTTTGAGGAGCGACACACTATTTTAAATATGAATCTATTTTATTTACACAAAAAAGAGCATTCCATACACGATTCTCAAATTTCTCAAGTGCAAACGATGAGCAACCAGATTTGTTTAAATAGTTTTGAATTAGATATATTGAAATAAAATCACTTTGTTAACAAATTTGATTTTTCTAGTACTACAGACTTCCCTTTTAAAAACGAGCAAAGTTTCATCCCTGCTGAAAACTTCTCCAGATAAGACCTGCAAAAGAAAA
>BMAO01039510.1:0-31848 GCA_019973975.1 Trichonephila clavata
GTCTTTTGTGAAACATCATATCACTTATCAAAAGACGAAAAAATATTTTTCAATATAAAGAACTTATTGGAATACTTGGGCCGTGGGTAGCCTAGTGGTTAGAGCATCGAACTCCAGACCTGAGGGCCTGGGTTTGATGCCGATGCTACTAAATACCACCGAGTATAGACGGAGTACGTGCTCATTAAATCAGCGGTCCGAAAGTCTTGTGGGTGGTCGCAGCAGAAACCACTAGTGCAGGGTGCTGGAGAATATTTCCCTCCCCTTCAGTTCCATGCCAAAATTGTGGAGGTGGAGATAGGTGGTGTCTCCATCTATCGTTAAGAAGTCCAACCTGTCTCACAGGCAATGGCAACTTCCATTCCTTCCCTGCGGGAAGGACACAACAACATTGGAATACTCATAAAATATATATAGCCCGGTAATAAATACAGAATAGTTTAAATATGGCCAAACATCCACAATAAAAATTTAAATTTTGAATAAATAGATCAACCAATATAGTTTGCTGTAAAAAAAATCCCCATGAGTGCTAAGTGGTATTTCAAAAGTTGAAAATAATTCATGTTCACTCATCATAAAGATAATAAATTATTGCTTTCATTTTTTACAAGAAAAAAAGCCGCCTATCCCATATGGTGATTTGTGACGCTGCTGCTGGGCCGCAGGGCCTGGGTTCAAATCCCGGAGAAGGCATGGATGTTTATAAATGTATAGTTCCCCTTCACATCTTTTTTAATTATTTACTTAAACGAGTATTTTTTGTCAATATATCATTTTCTAATAAATCGGAAATTTTGGAGCAAGAAGTATCCTTCATATAGAACTTACGTTAAGTTCTACAGACCTTAAGAACCAACATTCGATCTTGATTTTTTTACTTGTTCAAAAATCATTACCAATTGAAAAAATTCTTTCAGCTGCTGCATTAGTTCCAAGGCAGCACAACATGAATTCAACAAAATAACTAAATTTTCATACGTAATGTGTTTGTTTTTGAAGTGGTTAAATATTTCCACCCATATTTAATCAGTTTCAACATCCTGATTTTCCCATTTTTCTAATTTATCAGAATTTAACTATACATTCAGTCCTCTCTAATATATTTAAACAGGCAATTGTCATCAATTTTAATATCAGGCAATTTCTTTCGATAAAAACTGAACACAATTTTCTATATCTACCAAATTTACTGGCAATGAAGTCAGAAAATACCCTTGAAAACTGTTATTTCCTGTGTTTCAGAAGTGTTCGACATATTGGATACATTATTGGTAAGCTTTCCCGTTAGGCCCGGATTTGATTCTTCTAAGCTTGGCAATTCTTTTTATTATTAAAGAAATAAATTATTCTTCAAATCGTGATTTTTACTGATGGACTAAGAAAATCGTTCAAAATAAGACTAAATTCTTCAGCTGAAATATGTTCACCATCAATCTTTTGAATCATTTTGAGGAAAATACGGGCCTAATGATGTACAAAATACATTATACTTCCAATAACTCATACTATACCAGAACATAACGTGTAACAGTTTGCCTGGCATCTCTAAATATAGATATTAACATATTAGTTTTAAAATATTGAAAAGAAGAGCAAGATGGAGGACACTTTTTGAGGAAGGATAGAACTTATAAAAGGAGGACTGTCTTCCCTAAAGGATGACAATTTTTCATCTTATCTATACTGCCTCTTAACCCCTAGAGACCCCTTTACCCCTTACCAAATTAAACGTACACTACTTGACAATTGCTAAGGAACAAGTGATTTATGCAAAATTGCGTCTCAGACAGTTGACCAATGAAAGCAAATTCAAGTTCAGAGGGCGTGGTATAGATCAGGTCTCGTCATCTGTATAAAAAACAGTGCATACAAGCTCATGATTCATACGAAAATTCATGATGTTTAATGTTTGATGAAAATAGTGGTGGATGTTATAAAAGTTTCTAAGTTTCTTCTCTGAAATTCTGATTGGTTCTTACATTAATTAAAAACAAAATAATCACCATGACATCATTTGAGTGACCTCGATCGTAGACGAGCATTTGGGTGACTAGAAGCAAGTGTCAAAGTGTCACCAATGTAGCTGCTGCAATGGGTGTATCAAAGAGTGTCATCTAGCGATTAAAGAAGGTCTCTGAAGGTGGAAATGCTTTTCAAAACCATGCCGAGGGTTAAGGAAAGAACACTACATCTTTCGAAGATCGCTATGTAGCCCTCCTGGCAAAAAAAGAACAGAAATTTGACTCCAGGCCGGACAAATGCAAACCTTGCAACTGCTACCAATACGCATGTTTCAACAAGAACCATCGAAAGCTGATTGAATCAAGTTAGTTTGTATGCACGGAAGCCTGTTCGTTGCATCCCACTTCAACTACGCCATCGTCGAGAGATATTACGCTGGTGTAAGAACATATTAGTTAGGATCACCAAAATTGTCTAGCCAGATATTCTCCGACGAATATCGTTTCAGAGAACAGTGATTCTGGCCACCAATTATTGTGGTGAGAAGTGGAACGCTTTATGCTCAAAAGTTTGTTCTTGAACGAGATTGATACGGCTCAGGCAAACAGCGCTTTACATCTTAAGGGAGGAAATGTTATGTCTCAACTGTATTGTAGAGATGTACTCTGGGTCATGTTCGTATTTTAAGGGTGCTGTAGGTCTAGACTTTCTGTTTATGGACTATAATGGCCAGCCACACAGAAGCGTTGAGGTATCGTACACATTTCAAAGTAAAATATTCTCCGTAGGCAATAGCCTGCTTACTCTCCCGACCAAAATCCCATTGAACGTGCCTAGGGTTTCTTGGTAGACGGGCTGCTCAAAAAAACAATCCCTTCCCGTGCAGTGCCAGAGCTCAAAACCACCTTAAGACAGGAGTGGGGTAATATCTCCCAGGACTCCTCGATAGTTTAATGAAGAGCATGAAAGAACAGATGCAAGTGTACATTAGTGTCCATGGTCAGCACACATCTTTCTTAGGTACTCATGTCTGCAGCATTCTAACCTGAAGATAATTTGTTATGGCTGTTTGGAAATCATCCAAGGAACATCTTTTTTAAGTTTTTAATTCTTCGATGTGGTGAGAGAGGAGAGAGATGTACTACTTTGCACTATAATAAATGCACATCGTCCTACTAAATATGTACTTTGTCTATTTCTTCAATCATTGTTTATTCTTAATTATTCCGAAGTACGTTACTGTTCTTTAGCAATTGTCAAGCAGTGTATGTAGATGTAATAGTTTGAGAGATATCGTGATAAGGGATTGAGTCACTTTTCTCCTTTAAACATAGGAACACTCTCGGTCAAAAGTGATGAGGAAGGTACCCGAGCTGGTATCTCTCCTCATAACTACCACACTACATCAACCAGGGAAACATTGAGCTTCGACAGATTAGACGGGTGTCGACCCCTTCTACACAGAAGATCTTCAGTGGCACCAGAGTTCGAACCTGTGGCTATGAGTTCACCATCTTTATTTAGAAGTATCACAATACTTTGAATCATTGTCTTCAATTGCTCTCATAAAACATAAGAATGCAATGGCAATGTAAAAATGATTAACTGTATGATCATATTATTAAAATTTTCTTAAGATTAAATGTCTCTTGATGGCATTCTAAAGTATACGTAAGCCATGTTTTGATTTACATTGCTAGTTTATTTAAGATAATACGAGAATTTTCACGAAAGTATAAAGCTTTCTCTGTCAACAACAACCTAGATTACCGACTTCTTCGTAAGGAAGAAAAGAATATATAAAACTTATAAGAAAAGTCCTAAGACTGCAAACCTAAATTATTCTGTCAGCGGTAGTCTAGCCAGTTGTCTAGCGGATAAAATTAGTCTATTGCGTGATCTCATAAACATCTTAAATCGAAAGAGAAACAGCGATTAATCTTGATGTGACAGAACAGTCTATTAATTCTAGCGTCGCGTTACAGAAAAAACGAAACACAGACGGAGTTTATGATGAAATGGAATTTTCACCCCTGTGCGTTCCATTAAACAAGATTTTTCACACTATAGAAGATTTTGACTTTATAATAAAATAATAAATGAAAAATGACTTTGAATGGATTCTTTTAAGATTTAACGAATAACTTTTTGACGTTTTCAATGAATTCAAAGTGATCTTTCTTTAATACTTTTTCAAAATGTTTTTCTTCCGAGATTAAGTCTGAGAGCTTAATAGTTTTAGAAAGTTAGAGAGTTTAAATAATTCTGTCGAAGGAGATATTTTTCTTACTGGCTTATGAAATAATATGTTTCTGAAGAAATGGTATGATTCTGAGTTATTTTAAAAACTAAAATACGCACACACTTTTTTTAAACAAAAAGATGCAATGGTGAAATATAACTTTAATAACTTTCTCGAATGCTCTGTAAATAATATATTGTTCCGAGCTACAAAAAGAAAAATAAATTAAAATGATGAAAATAATTAGCAGGAAATTTTATACAAAAATAGATGAAAGTGTTTGATTTCAAGCAACTAAAAATAATTTTATTCCGAATTCCGCATTTAAATGATGTGATTTTTTTTCTTTTCGAATACAAATTCAATATTCGTTTACTGTCCATTTTTTCAAATAAACAGTTAAACCGTTTTTGTGCGGTAGATAGAGACCTCATACAAAACGCACAAAAATATTCAAAAATTTCATAAATTCTTACGTAGAACAAACAAATTCGTCAAAATATTACAGAATTTTTTTTTGTATGTGGTGGAGAGGGACCGCATACAAAAAGTCGCATTTAGAAAATACGCCAATTATTTACGAAATTTACGAGAAAGTACTTCCATAACAAAATAAATAATTATATTACACATGAAACATTTTTAAAACATTTAGTTTCTCCTTGTTTCATGGAGAAGTCACTGCTACTCATCGTAATCCAAAGCGCGCATCTTCCTGTGATGAATAAGTTCAAAATTGCTTTCGTCACTTGAAGATACAATTTTAATTGATTTATTTTTTCGCACCATAAAGTAAGAGATAAGTTTTTGCGACGAAGGTCGGTTTTTCAGTTGCTTGTAAATGTTACAATAACCAGATATGCATGATCGAAGCTCTTTATGCGTGTGAAATTTCATACTCCTTTCAGAACTTATATCTATTTTAAGAAAATGCTTTTCCAATTTGTTGGAAAGCTATATTCCTGCATATATTTTTGTGGCGAAAAGTCCTATAGATGGCGCTCCCACTTTCTCTGTATGTGTAAAGTGTGTTTTTTGTTTCGATTCCTGAGACAGTTCTGCTAAGATGATGTTTGCTTCGTTTACTAGTAGCTGATAGTATTTAGAATAAATAGGTAGAACTCACTAAACTTTGTAAATATGTATATAAATGTCATTAAAGCATAAAACTAACCATCTGGCTGGTCATGAATTTAGTTTAGTAAATTTATTTGTAGTTAGAGAATTCTACCACTGAATAATACTTAGTTAGTAAGATACACTTTATATGGTGCATCGGGCAGGGAAACAGTGTTGTTAAAGAATAGTGTTTAGTGCAGTGTTTAGTTTCGTTGGAGTGCCGTTGTATGGATTAGTGCGTGTTCGGATTACCCCGTTACCCCCGTAAACTCCGTGTTCGGAATATTCGTGTTTAGATTACCTAATATTTTAGAGAAGGTGTTCTTCAAACGGGTGAGTACCTTTTGATTTCATAATGGAATTGATCTTCCTACGAGAAAAAAAAAGGGTGGCATTTAAATCCTCAACGACTAAGTTGTTGAAAAAAATAGAAGAAAGTAAGGATTCAGTTGATAGTTCTAAATTAGATGATTTATTAAATTTATTACAAAGTAAAATTGACAACAATAAAATTCTTGATGATCAGATTGTGGATTTAATTAATGTGAATGACATTGAAACGAAATAGAAAGAAGTGAAGAATATTATGAAAGTTAATTACAAATAGATGCATGCTTCAAAGAAAAATAAACGATTTAGGTAGTCAAATGCCCAAAATCCGTTCAACAAAACCAAGTTTCGTTTCAACCGCAATCATTTTCAGATCCCACCCCAGCCATTAAGTTACCTCGTTTAAGTTTGAATAAATTTTATGGAGATCCGTCGACATATTTAGAATTCTACGAACAGTTCGAAAATCGATCCATAAGAACAATAGCTTATCAAAAGTAGAAAAACTTATTTATTTGAAAAATCTAGTAGGTGGTGAACATCAGCGATAAAAGGTTTATAGCTAAAATATGAAAATTATAATTCAGCTCTGGACATTTTATATTCTCGCTACGGAAATAAGGATGTATTAATTCAAGCCCAACTAAGATCATTATTAAATATCACACCTATTAAAACCTCAAATGATTTAAATGCTCTTGTATGATAAAATCGAAACTCAAATTAGAAATTTAGAATCCCTTTCGGTTGATACAAAAACCAATGCCAATCTTCTGATACTGATCATTATGAAATTATTACCGTCGGATTTAGCTCTCGATTTTACGAAAAAAACTGTCGATGAAAATTGGTCTTTACAGGCCATATTAGACTTTTTGAGAAAAGCATTACTTTGTAAGGAGAGTGCAAAATTAATTAATTCTAAAAGAAAAAATAGGCGAGAAAACTTAAATTTTTACCGTGAAAATTCTTCCGCGACGGAGCTTATGGCAAATAGCCAAAAGCCAAACTATCGTTCAAGCAGTGTTAGAAATTTGAAAGGAGGTAATGCATATGATTTCAGTCAGTCATCACCTTACAGCAAACGCGGTGATGCAGGAGGGAATGAAAGTCTCTGGATATTTAATAAAAGTAATGATCACTTGAGCGCAGTATGTCAGCTAGATATAAGTTCCAAACAATATATAGTTAGAAGGGAAAGAAGGTGTTGGCTTTGTTTACATAAGTTGTGTAGGAAAAATAATTGCTTGAGCAATATTAAATGCGGCTATTGCAATTCAAAGTCGCACAACCAAGCATTCTGTTTTGACTATCATAAATCCGTTAACTTAGAAAAGAAAGAGTGTTCAGATACAGTAGTAAGTAATGTCGCCCGTAACAACTCGGAAATATATTTGCAGACCGCAGCGGGTCAATTTATTGGCAGGAAAGGAAGTAGTTTGATTAGAAGAAGAATTTCGACTGTGGTAGTCAAAGAACGTTTTTAGAGTCGAAATTAGCGAGAGAATTGGACAGGAAAAGCTAACGGTTGATACATTTCAATCTGAAAGGCATACAAAACATGTTTATCCCAAAGTTAGGATTCTAGTAAAAAGTTTGATTAGTAATAAAGAAATAGTAATTGAGGCATTGAAAACAAAACAGCTTTCTAGTGCACATATTAGTATCCCGGGTAAGGAAGTAAGAGAAAGGTTTGAAAGTCTGGGATTAGCATTAGTAGATGTTCCTGTGGCGTTAGATAAGGGTGCTTGTGAAATATGATTGTTATTTGGTTCAGATAATTATTGGAAATTTGTTGGAAATAGGATTGTGAGGTTAGATGAATCTCTGGTGGCTGTTGAGACAATTTTTGGGTTCTGTATTCATGGTTCTGTCTCTGAAGATAAAGATAACGATGAAACATCGGTGAATTAGTAGTGAGTAAGAAATCGATATCTGATCAGTTGAACCAATTCTGGCAGTTAGAAAATTTAGGTATAGAAGTAGAAGAGGATATAAAGGACATTTCGGAAAACGAAATTTTGAAATCATTCGAGTCCTCTATTGAATACAGTAGTAATCGGTACAAAGTTGGAAGCCAGAAATGAAACATTTGTTGGATGACTATAGGTCAGTGGCTTTAAATAGACATAATAAATTAGTTAAAAGGTTTAATATGGATAAATTTCTCTTTAAAAATTACAAGAAAATAATAGATGATTATGTAAAAGAAAATATTATTGAATCTATGATTGAAATCCCTAAATTACAAGGTTCTTAACCCACTTTTTATCTTCCCCATACTTGTGTTAAACGCTTAGATGAAGCCACTACGAAAATTCGTATTGTATTTGATGGTTCTAGTCACGGAGAAAATCAATTATCACTTAATGATTGCTTAAAGAGTTGTGTTAACTTAAATCCAGATTTGTTAGAAGACATTTTAAAATTTAGAGGAAATCCCATAGCATATACGGCAGATATTGAGAAGGCTTTCCTTTAGATAGAGCTACATGAGCAAGATAGAGATTGTTCAGTCCGCGTAATTGTGTATATATTTTTGTCGTGCATGCCAGCCACCGACTGAGCACCTCCGCCAATGTTTTGATGTAACCCTCCGCTCGAGTTGTTGTTGTAGCTTCCATCTTGGAACAGCGTGCGAATAGCACCGTCTCGCAATAAACTATATACAGTCCAATAGTAGCATCGTTCACGAACATTTGACTAACACAACACTACATTTTTTGGAGCGTCTAACCGGAGAGAAAAAAATGGATAAAAATAGATCAAAGCGTGCAGTCAAAAGCACCATTACTAAATTAGAAACTTTCGTTGAAGAATCAAGCAATCAACTCCTACAAAACTGGATATTAAACTGAAACGTGCCCAAGAAATGAAGAAAAAGATTGACGAATTAAAGGATCAGTACTATGAAAACAAAGATATTAGTGATTCTGAACTAGCAGAAATAGAGGGTGACCTACAGGAAATGGAGGACAGACGGACAGACTAGAGGATTTGGAGATAAGAATTAGTTATTCTCAATTGCTAAATCTTCTGTTAGTTCTGTTCATAATTGTGAAAATGAAATATCTCAAGCTAATCCTAAGCAGAAATTAGAAACAAAACTTCCGGAAATACCTTTGCCGGTTTTTAGAGGTAGATACGACGAATGGCCTAGTTTTAAATCGCAATTTGATAATATTATAACTAGGAATAATGACTTGAACGAGTCACAAAAACTTTATTACTTGAAAGCGTCATTACAAGGTGACGCCAAATTACTTGAAATAATTGATTATTCCTTTGAATAGCTCATCAAAGCATTAAAAAACTAGGTTTGAAAATAAGCGTCTCCTATCTGAAACTCATAATAAACTAATGCTGAAAAAAGAAAAAAGAAATGCATCTGTTTCGGGATTAGGGGAAATAACGCTTAAGGTTAAACAGAAAGTAAATGCAGTAATTCAAAACAAAAATGGAGGTTTTTCAACAGCATTAGATCTATTAATCATCCCATACATTACTACAACATCTATCCATCGCATAGATACATCTGAAATAAAAATTTCTTCGAACATTGACCTCGCAGATAAAGATTTTGGTATTCCAGGAGAAATGGATCTGCTTATTGGGGGCGAGCTTTTCTTTGAATTATTAAGGCCTAATCAACTTCGATCGCCATGCGAAAAATGGTTGTTTCAAGAAACTGTTTTCGGTTACATTGTTGTAGGGAGCTCCGATAAATTTGAGGAAAATTCATATTGTGGTTTAGCAATTAATTCGGAAAATAACTTCAGATAGTCTTAAGCAACAATTGCAGGCATTTCGGTAAATTGAAACGGTAGATGAATCATCTAAGGAATACAGTTTAGAAGAAGAAATTTGTGAGACTCTCAATATCAAAACACTCATTATCGCAATCAAGAAGGCTGCTATGTTGTACAATTACCCTTTAAAAAGGATCAAAACTGTTTAGGTAATTCAAGGTTCTTGGCATTCGCTTGAATCAACTTTGGAAAAACTTTCGAAAAATAATGGATTACAAACGCTTTATAAATCTTTTTTACAGGAATATATTGACTTAAAACACATGCAATTAGTAGTTGACCCCCTTCAAACAAATATCTCTTATTTTCTACCCCATCATGGAGTATTTCGCCCCGATTGTAAAACTACGACACTTAGGATGGTTTTTAATGCCTCTTCCAAAACAACATCAGGTCTTTCTTTGAATGACATTTTATATAAAGGCGAAATTTCGCAGCAGGATTTATTTTCAATTCTCTTGAAATTTAGGCAGCTTACCTTTGTCTTTACAACGGATATTTCAAAAATGTTTAGACAGATTTTAAATTAACCCTGATCATCGAGACTTGCAGATGGTTTTATGGAAAGATAGTATTGATGGTCCTGTAAGAAAGCACAAACTCAACACTGTAACTTACGGGACTACTTGTGCACCTTATCTTGCTACCCGGACTATTCAGCAATTAGCTAGAGATGAAGGAAAAATTATTCTTTGGCTGCAGCAGTTACAATTATAGACATTTATATGGATGACATATTAACCGGAAGTTCAGACTTTCAAGAGTTTCAACTACTACTATCAAAATTAATTGGACTATTTAAAAAAGCGGATATGAGTCTTCATAAGTGGTGTAGCAATGCCCCAGAAATATTAACTTCAATAACTAAAGAAGAGCAATCTTGGGACTTCCACTGCCAGTCGTCAGACAAAACAACTAAACCTTTAGGAGTCATTTGGAATCCACAATTTGATTATTTCTCTCTTAAAACTGTCGTGAACTGCCAGGATTCTTACACAGAAAGAGATATTTTATCTATTATTGCACGTTTATTTGACCCCCTTGGATTCATTGGGCCAAACTACTATTACAGAAACTTTGGGTTCTCAAATTAGAATGGCATGAGCCACTCTCCAATCCAATTGCTAAAGAATGGAACGACATTGTGTCTATCCTGCCAGTTAATCAAAACATCCATATCCCTCGACTCGTTCTAAGAAATGGTAGAATTATCCTCCATGGATTTGCCGATGCATCAACAGCCGCATATGGTGCTGTACTATATGTTCAATCGATCTCAGAAGAGAATGTATCTTCAAAACTCTTGTGTAGCAAATCCGGTGTTGCATCGGTGAAACTAATCACTATCCCTCGTTTGGAATTGTGTGCTTGTGTGTTGTTGGCACAGCTCCTGGAAAAGGTTCTACATTCCCTGACACTGCCTATACAGCAAATAATGTTGTGGACGGACTCAAACATTGTATTAGCCTGGATTCAACGATCCCCTGAGCAGCTTAAGACTTTCATCGGCAATAGAATCAAAATAATTCAGAGACTAACTAAGAACTGTCAATGGAATCATGGGTCATCTAATGATAACCCTGTCGATCTAATATCACGTGGACTGGATGCTTCGGACATCTCTTCTAAACAACTTTGGTGGTATGGTCCAGATTTTTTAAAGGAAGAACTCAATGTAAACCCAATTGACTTTGAAATGATAACTTCGGACAGTGACTACTTAAAGGAACTTACACCAGCAGATGTGTGTGTGCTTTTAACTTCTTGTAAATTCTCTCTTTTTGATTATCTTTCAAAATGTTCTAATAACTGTACTAAATTGTTGCATATTTTGAGTTATATTTTCAGGTTTATTAAGAACTGTAGAAATCCTAGTGTAAAAAGGTCTGGTCAATTACATTATAGTGAAGTGAATGAAGCGGAATTATGGTTCATTAGAAATCTCCAAGCCTCTGCTTTTAAGGAAGAAATCAATGCTCTAGCTAAAGGTGGTTGTATTTTAAAAAAAAGGTAAACGTTTCTCTTTAAATCCATTTCTAGATGGCAATCAAATTTTAAGGGTACGAGAACGTTTGCAAAATTCGGATTTAACTTATAGTCAGAAGCATCCAGCTATACTCCCTGCGGATCATCTTCTCACCAAATTAATTATGATAAATATACACATTAGAAATTTTCATTTAGATCCTCAATCTTTGCTATATTGCACAAGACAAAAACTTTAGCCACTTCGTGGCAGATCAACAGCCGGCAAAATTGCGCATGAATGCGTAGTTTGTTTTAAAAATAAACCTATTGTAGCAAACCAACTTATGGGTTCTTTACCTCGAGAGAGAGTAAATCCTAGTTATCCTTTCTTGCATACAGGAATTGATTATTGTGGACCCTTTTTCATAAGGTATAAACACCAGAGAAAGGGCACTTACCAAAAGATATATGTAGTCATTTTTGTTTGCTTAGCCTCAAAGGTCGTCCATCTCGAAATTGTCTCGGATTTGACCACAGACGCCTTCCTTGCTACATTGAAGCGTTTTGTGGCTAGACGCGGGAAATGTGCTACTATATCATCACATAATGCCAAAAGATTTGTTGGATCTAATCGAGAATTAAAAAGATTACATAATCTCGTAATATTTCCTGATAAAGAGCTTTCTTCTCATCTCTCGTCCGAAGGGATTTCTTGGAATTTCATGCCACCTAGAGCTCCAAATTTTGGGGGGCTTTGGGAGGCAGTAGTGAAATCGTTCAAATTTTATTTAAAAAGATCTGTAGGAAATCTAAAGATGACTTTAGAAAAGTTCTTAACCATAATAACCCAAATTGAAGGAATTCTAAATTCCAGACCAATAACTCATTTATCAGAAGATATTGACGACTTGGAGGTGCTAACTCCAGGACATTTTTTGATTGTAAGAAACATCACTTCCATTTCTGAACCAAATTTGTTAGACAAGTCAGAAAACACACTTTCTCGGTGGCAAAAATTAACAAAAATAGTTCAACATATTTGAATAAAATGGTCTCGCGACTATTTAAACAATTTACAGCAACGAAACAAATGGCAATTTCACAAAGATAACGTGACATTAAATACAATGGTCCTAATAAAGGATGATAACCTTCCAGTAAATAAATGGAGCTTAGGTCGCATTATAAAGCTATTTCCTGGTACGGATGGGAAGGTTCGCATAGTAGAAGTAAAAACTAATAAGGGCAATATTAAACGCAGCATTGGGAAAGTGAGTATTCTGCCCTTGGACAATTAATATGTAACTTGTGAACTTAATGTTTCTTTCTTGATTTATGTAAAGTATATTATTTGTTTATTATATTTTATATGCTATTTGATTTATGCAATTTTGTATATTGATTGAATGCAATTCAACGGGGGGAGGATGTTAAACTATATACAGTCCAATAGTAGCATCGTTCTTGTAAAAACTCGAACCAGCGTTCACGAACATTTGACTAACACAACATTACAGAGATGTAGCACGATTTTTCTGGACAGAGAATCTTAATGATTATGACCCTAAAAACCTACAAGTTTATCGGTTAACCTGGTTTTTATTTGGTCTAACATCAAGTCCCTTAATGTTAGCTGTAACTATTAGATATCATCTCAAAAAATATAAAGATAAATTTCCTAATACTGCGAAGATAGTAGAAAGTTCCCTGTATGTAGATGACTTTATAAGTGGTCAGGAAAATGTAGATAAGGCGTTACAAACTTCATTGGAAAGTATAGAAATTTTTAAGGAAGCAGGAATGTCACTTAGAAAATGGCATACAAATAGTAAAGAATTGGAGAGATTCTGGATAGAAAATAAAGTGCCTGTTGAGGAATTTAACTGTCTTTCGGATCAGGAAGTTGTTCCGTTGAAATTTCTAGGAATTTGCTGAGATAAGAAGGAGGATAAATTTTATTTTTATGTATCAAATTTGGTTGAATTCTTATAAAAAATTATTGTATTAAAAGATTTGTGTTACAGGCCCTTGCGCGAATATTTGACCCAATAGGATTCCTAAGTCCTGTTGTCATAAGAATGAAAATTCTACTTCAAGATATTTGGACCTCAGGTACAGATTGGGATGAGGAGTTACCTTGCAGCTTAAAATCAAAATGGATTGAATTATGTAGTGAAATCCCAGAATTAAAATCTAAATCCATTCCTAGGTATTATTTGTGGAATATGAAGAATGAGGGTGAAAGTGTAGCACTTCACAGCTTCTCAGATAGTTTAAAACGAGGGTATGGTTGTGTAATTTACACTCATGTCCATAAATTAAGGATAATTCAGAATCACACAGAAATTGAACTCTAAAATAAAAATTTCAACTATAGAATTATCACACACATCTTGAAGAAGAATATGCAAATTACAGAAAACCACCAGATGGCGCCGATAGTACGTCACAATGACGAGAGTGTAAGAGAGGGGTATATAAGGAATAGTGGCAAAGAAGTAAAATTGTTCACAAGCGCTTTAAAAGCCTTTCAGTGCAATAACCGCATAGTTATGGCACAAAGGAAGCATTTGGCTGATTTTTTACGTGGTAGAATTATCGGACGACTGGAATGTGGACGTACCCAGCTTGAAGTATCCGTGGAATTTGGAATCGCCCAGAGTGTCATCTCCAGGCTTTGGCAACGATTCCAAGATGATGGTAATGTGAGTAGATGTTACAGCACAGGTTGCCCCCGAGTTACAACGCCGAATGAGGACCGGTATTTGGCAGTTACTGCCAAAAGAAACAGACGGAGCACAGCATCAGACCTATGTCGTCAACTCTCTTCAGCTACCGGTACGACAGTTTCAAGGTAGACCATGCACAGACGCTTAGGGCACATTGGTCTGTATGTTCGTAAGCCTGTCAGATGTGTTCCCCTTAACGTAACTCACTTGTCGCCCGCGATTAACCTGGAGTAGAGAGCATGCATTGTGGTCACCGTAACAGTGGTCTTGTGTGATGTTTTCCGACAAGTCCAGGTTTAGTTTGAAGTCTGATTCTCGTCGGACTTTCATATGGAGAGCGCCAGGTACCTATTACCACCAAGAGAACACCACTGAACGACACCGTTACGGTGGTGCAGGATGGCTCGTTTGAGGAGGAATTATTCTTGGTTCCAGAACTGAGCTGCATGTTCAGAGTGTAACGATGACAGGCCACATCTATCGGGATGTCATTCTGGAACAACATGTACGTTTGTTTCGGGGCGCCATGGGTGCTGAATTTCTGTTTATGGATGACAACGCCCGTCCTCACCGTGCAAACATTGTAGACGAATGCCTTCAATCGGAGGATATCACCCGTATGGATTGGCCAGCATACTCACCGGACTTGAATCTAATAGAGCATGTGTGGGATATGCTTGGCCGACGAATTGCAGCCCGTCATCCCCCTCCCACCTGTCTACCGGAACTTCGGAGGGCATTGCTTGATGAGTGGTACAATATTCCCCATGATCAGATTGATAATTTGATACTCAGCATGCGTAAGTGTTGTAAGGCCTGTATTGCATCGTCCGGGAGACATACTCCGTATTAACTATCATACTAACCATGTTATACTGTTTTTTGTAAATAGGTTCTTTTTTGAAATTTGCTCCAGGGAGTAAAAATCGCAATTTTTATTAATTATGTCAAACATATAGCATTTTTTTTTTTTGCTCTTTACCTTTTGTTTAATAAATTGACTTTGCAAATAAGTTAAATATATTTTGATTCTGTCTCTTTCTTTGCCTGAACTTCATTATCCTTAATTTGTGAACATGAGTGTATTTACGGATAGTGTGTAAGAATGGCACTATAGGAACAAGTTTCGTCGCTTCGAAAGTAGGGCGACGCCTTTAAAAGCTGTGTCGTTACCTAGGCTCGAGTTGTTGGGAGCATTATTATCAGTTAGATTGGCTTCTAGGATTGCTAAGATTTTTAAGTAAGAATTTGCTATTTATTATTGGATTGATTCTACCATAATTTACTGTTGGGTTATAGGAGCCGGCCAGATAGATTTAAGCCCTTTGTTAAGAATAGAGTTGAGAAAATCCAAAAACTATCTACCCCCAGTGATTGTCATCACTGCCCAGGAAAAGAAAATCCTGCAGACTTTCTCACTAGAGGTTTGTCCGTAAAAAACTTTAAAAAGTGTGATTCTTGGTGGAATGGGCCACATTGGCTCCACCAACCAGAAGAAAATTGGCCAAAAAGTAAAGTTGAAGGCGTCGAAGAAAAGAACATAGAGTTAAGAAGGAAATCTGAAAAGACAATCCAAAATCAGTGCATTTTTAGAACCAAACGATCGCGTGCTAGACCTAAAAAAGTACAGTAGTTTGAATAAGGTGTTATGAGTAACAGCGTGGATTTTACGATTTTTGTTTAACAGCAGACGTAATAATATAAAGGATAGCTATCTTCATGCAAATGATATAGAACAAGCTGAGCTTTATTGGATAAAGAAAATACAACGTGAATTTTATTCTTCGAAAATTTTAGCTCTTAAGAAACAACAGCCAATAAGGCATGATTCAAAAATTAGAAATTTGGTTCCCATTTTAGACTCCAGCATATTTTAAGAATATCCACTAGATTAGAAGAAGCAGATTTAGTGATAGGAGAAAAACAGCCAATTCTCTTACCAGCGAAATCTAAGTTTACTGAATTGCTTGTTATGAGGGAACATATCACCGTATTTCACTCGGATGTTTCCGCAACCTTGACACAAATTAGAAGAACATTTCGGATACCTAAAGCTCGACAAATAGTTAAAAGAATTATAAAAAACTGTGTTGTATATGTCGTAAATATGTTGCTAAACCAGCTGATAAAATGCCAGCACAGCTACCTAGAGATAGAATTGTAGAGTCACCCCCGTTTTAAATCACATGCATTGACTTTGCCAAACCGATTTTAATGAAGGACGACAAAGGAAAAACGTAAATTGCATTGTTTACTTGCTCGGTCACAAGAGCCGTGCATGTCAATAAAATGCTTCACACTTGCCTTACGGCGATTTTTCTCTAGAAGAAGAATTGTAAGGTGATTTACTCAGACAATTTTAGTACTTTTAAAACAGCTCAGATGGAGGTGAATCATCTTGCCAATATTTTAAAGGATAATGAGTTGCAGGGTTTTATTGCAAATAAAAGAGTTGAATGGAAGTTTATACCCGATAGAACCCCATGGTGGGGAGGTTTTTACGAAAGGATGGTGAAAACCGTTAAGGAGCCCTTGAGAAAGATCTTGGGAAGATTACATCTTAGTTTTGAGGAGCTTACGACATTATTGGCCGAAATCGAGAATATTGTCAACTTGCGTCCGTTGACTTATGTGAGCAATGCCAAAGATGATCCAGAATCATTAACACCAGCTCCTTTTCTGTACTTTGGTCGAAATGACTTTGATTATCCTATGCAATTTGCAGAGCTTTTTGATTAAACAATCTCCAAAGAGACATTACGACGAAGAAAACTTTATCAAACTGTGCTTTTGAGACAATTATGGACAAGGTGGAAGGAACAGTATCTACTGCAACTGCGAACTGCTCACAAATTTAAAGTCCCAAACGTCCGTGAAAATTTAAAATCAGGTGATGTTGTACTTGTGGAAGGTACAACCCAATCCAAACTGTTGTAACAGTTGGGAAAAATTCAAGAAGTATAACAAGGACGTGACAACAATCTAAGAGCATGATGCATTGTTAAAACATCACAAGGAATTTTCCGAAGACCCATACAGATGCTGTATCTTTTGGAACTTAATTATGCTTAAAATTTAGTATTTTTCATGTTAAATTTTAGTATTATGTGTGTCAAATTTTAGTAATTCTCAAATTTAGTAGTATTTAATTTGAAATTATTTCATTTCATGATATTAAGCTGTATTCATGTTGAATTGAAAATTTATATATGTATTTTCAAGGATTATGAATTAATCATTGATTTGATATTCTTAAATAATTTGATAACTGTATAATTGTGTTATATTTCTATAATTTATTGAATATGTAACTGTATTCTTAGCTATTTCATATTTGTGTTACAGCTAGTTGAAATTTGTAATTGATTCATTTTTATATTGTGATTATAAATAGTAATTTGTTTACTGTATGCATATTGATATTAAGGCTAGTGAATTATTTAATTTGCAATGTCTAATTAGTGGATGAACATTCTGTTCATCGGCGGGGAGAGTGGCAAAAAGCCCTATAGACGGCGCTCCCACTTTCTCTGTATGTGTAAAATGTGTTTTTTGTTTCGGTTCCGAGACAGTTCTGCCCTAGTTTTGTTAAGATGATGTTTGCTTCGTTTACTAGTAGTTGATAGTATTTAGAATAGATAGGCAGAACTCACTAAACTTTGTAAATATGCATATAAAATGTCATTAAAGCATAAAAACTAATTATCTGGCTGGTCATGAATATAGTTAAGTAGAAATTATTTGTAGTTAGTTAGATCATTCTACCACTGAACAATACTTAGTAAGAAGCGCTTTAATTTTATCCACTCTCAAAGAATCCGATTTTTCTTGTCCGTCTGCACAATCTATCAAATTATTGATAATGTCATTGTCACTGAAAGTTTCGTCTTCAATCAAGCGCAGACTGTTGGCGCGTTGAGAAAAAGCAACTGAACGTGCATTGTCAGGAGACTGTTTTGTAACAAATGAACAGAGCGTCTTGAACCATATATATGTACAATGCAGGGGGGCAGGGCCGCCACGTGGGGGGGGGCAAAATTGTTCACCGCACAAGGGCGCCCGGGCAGGGGGCGCCAAAATTTATCGTACTTATAGTTTTTTAATTTAATATTACTTACATAAAAGTTGTTAATAAAAAACTTGCAATTTTGCATGTTTTATATTTTTTTGGCAATAAAATAAGATTTTATTTTTTTGAATTTTATAATTTAATTTAATTTTGTTTTTGTTTGCATAAAACAAAATTTAATTTCCGATACCAACAATAAAAACACGTTCCGTGTGGAGTTCGCGCTTTTTTTCGGAATGTGTTCAAAATCAAGAATTTGTAACATGTAACAACAGGAATTGGGAATGATTTGTATCGGCATAAATTTTTATTCATTATATGCTGAGATGTTGTGGCTCAACGTATTTGTTTTGTTTGCTTTTTGTTTGCATTGATAAAACATGAACATTTTTAAAATTATGTAAATCGCTTGGTTTTTCTTCTCAAAATCATATTTTGCTTCATGTATACTGTTATTAAACTGTTCTCAAAACTCGAAATAAAATCTTTATCGCAGCGTTTCTCAAACTGTGGGGTGCGCCCTCCAGGAGGGCGTGATAACCTTACTTGGGGGCACGAACGTATCGCGAAAAATTAAAAAAAAAAGATTTAAAATAATAATCAATTTGATAAAATAACTACAAAGTAAAATACATTCTTATATAATACACAATAAAATACAAAGTCCCACTGATATAATACTCAACACTTATCAATGTATCAGTACTGCACAAAGTATTTGATAATTAAGATATCAATATTCAATTAAAAACTAGTTTTTCTAGTGACTCCCCTGGTCTTGTCACATATAAAATATTTATCTTGATAAATTGTGCGGTATATAATTAAAGTCATATTGTATTGTAGTTAGGGACGTTTCAAGGCATGGGCCAACTAGGCCCGGGTCCAGGACCTCGCTCTCAGTGGGGGCCTCATTTCGTTCTCGACTCCGTCTTAATAAGATCATGATCCAGATAATTTTAATGTCGTCAAATACTATTCGTAAAACAGTTAATTTCAAACTGCATGTCACTTGGCAAAAGTGATAAAACTGTATTATTATGTGATGACCGTTGTCCAACGGCATAATGTACCCCCGCTACCAAGCCCACTTTTCTGCTTAGGCACATGCCTAGGATGAAAAAGATTTGGGGGCTTAAAAAATTGAAGGGTGAAAAAAAGAGAAAAAATTAAAAATTACAGAGAACGTGTAACCGCACAATGTTTATTAAAAAGCCAATTATTCTCTTTCATGTTTATATCTAAATTATCAAATCTTCGCTTCACTATTTGCCAAATTATTATGTAAATTGCTTGGCTTTTCTTCCCCAAATCATATTTTGTGTCATATATACTGTTATTAAATTGTTCTCAAATCTCGAAATAAAATCTTTATCGCAGCGTTTCTCGAACTGTAGGGCGCGCCCCCTAAGGAGGGCGTGATAACCCTACTTGGAGGGGGTGGGGAAATCTCGAGCATATTACAAAAAATCGAAAATAAAATATTTAAAATAATTATCAATTTAGTAAAATAATTTGCAATTTAAAATAATTACAAAGCAAAATATATTCTTAAATAATAAAAATGAAATACACATTCAAACTGATATAATACGCACTACTTATAAATGTATCAGTTCTGTACAAAGTATTTGATAATTAATTTATCAATATTCAATTAAAACAAGTTCAGCAATTACTAGTGACTCTCTTGGGCTTGTCATATACAAAATTTATTTACAAAACTGAATACTTATCTAATTAGTGCGTTTAAAATTAAAGTCGTATTGCATCATAGTTTTACCATCAAAGTACATTATAACTGCATTCAGTACATTATTATTATAAGAAGTGGAGCGCGATGAAAATTATGACTGAAAACTGGGTCGCAAATATTGAAAGTTTGAGAAACACTTCTTTGTCGTGATCTACAACACTCTTTTTGGTATCATGAATTTCTTTAGATTCTAAGCAGGATATCTATACACAGAAGCCGAATTTTTGATTTCTTCCAAATTTAAGATATGAATATAAAAGGTTGCATCATAACTGTAATCGTCGCAATTCAGTTGAAAGTAATTTCGAATTTGTAGGGATTTCACCTAAATTCTTTCCGTTGTTTGTACAGTGTTGTGAACTTTACTCTTTGAAAAGTTCTTGTTATTTTCTATATTTTCATTATTTTATAGACTGTTATTTGAAAATAAACTTCAAATTCCTTGAAAACTCTTACCATACATATTATTACATCTTAAAAAACCTACACAAGAAGCAATTCTTTCCTAGTTACATTCTAATTTTAATAACAATATGATTCATAATAAGCTAGTTTCCTGTTTCAATATTTCGCAATCTTCTCGTATGATGTAATTTTACTTATGTAATTTTGTCCCCCCCCCTCCTCTACTCTTTTGCAGATATGTTTTTTAAAATAATTTTATAATATTGTATTAAATTTTCTTGTTCATGCATATTTTTTTGTATCATTTCCTGCCTATCTCGGTGGGCTAGTTTGTATAGCTCTAAGCCTTCTGTTGAATGCGAGTTCGATCTTCCCGAATAAATTAACAGCTAGGGATTATCCAACGACGTTTTATAGCATAGTATTTCGTTTCTGCTTCCTTTTAACGTCAGTAAATACTCGAGCACATACAAATCGTATTAGATAAATTACAAAACTAAAATTATAGATTTAAAAAAAAAACCAAGTGGGGTGCGTTTAAGCGCAAACAACGCCAAGAAAGAGAAGACAGTAAGTAAAAATTGTAGCTTTGTGTATATTTAAAATATTCCCATATTTTTACTAGATAGAATTCAATCAAGATAGAGCCCTCATTTTTTTGCACCAGGGCCTTTAAATACCTAGCTACGCCACTGTCTTCAGGAAATCACTTTTTTTTCAAAGAGAGACGGTTTTTCTGAATTTACTTTTTATTTGTTTTGTATTTTCCCTTGAGACTTAAAAAAATATACAAACATTTTTATCATATTAAAATAATAATTTTATGATTAGCATTTTTATCATATTATTCAAAACATACACCTATTATTTGCTTTCCTTTACAAAGGTGTCAATAAAAGTAATGTCTAGCTTAATGAAATCTAATTTAAAAAAATTTTATTTTGTAAATTTTCCGTGTTATATCAGCTAATTTTAAGATTTTCATCTATATTTATACATATATTTCAATGGACTTTTATAGTACTTTTATGTTGATTAATATGCATCAATATTTGTTTTCTTTGCTTGAATACATCCATCCTTCATGTAGCCGCGGTAGCCAAATGGTCTAGGCATCGGATCGTGGCTAGCGTGTCACGAGTTCGATCCCAGTACCACTGAAGACCCGTCGTGTAGGGGAGCGATGCACGTGAAATCTGTCGAGAGTTCAAATGTCCTCCCGTTGGTGTGGTGTGGTAGTTAGGAGAGGGGTCAGTCAGCTCAGGTGTCGCCCGCGTCACTTGACCATGGTTCAAAATTACGTGGACCGTCCCCAAAAGCCTCGTGTAGCAAAACAATGGGACGTTAATATTCACTCACTCCAAAAACACACTTTTCTATGCAAGAACAGTTTTATAAAGATTAATTATTAGTGTAAACATGAAATTCCAAATAGTAGTGCTGGTATTGAAGTTTTTTTTCACGAAACTTCAAAGTTTAATTCCAAACATTGATATTTTGACACTGATCGCACTTGCATTGAGCTATAGAAATAAAAATAAATAAAAAATATCTATAATATTTCTTCATTTTTGAAGGAATGGAAAATGTTAATGCTTGTGTGTAAAACTTTATTTACATAATATAAAAAATATTAATTAGAGCATGACAGTCTTAACGCAACTGTTGCTGGAATGGGGGACCTTTTTCCTGGAAGCTCATATCAAGTAGGTGTCTGATACTTTCGATATCTTGTTTCACTAACCACTCCCTGATTCTTTCTTGAAAGTATACCGATCAACAGTCTAGAATTCATTTTACTTTATAAATTCTCTGACGTTTTTTTTATAAAAAAATAATAAAAATAAATGCGGTAAAATATTTTTGATTCAAATGATACTACAGAAAAACTAGCTTTCAGAAACAGAAAGATTTGCTTTCATAATAAACAAGGAAACAAAAGTTGATTGTAAATTAATGTTTACAACATGTGTAAATGATAGAAAGGCTGGTTAATATGAAATTTTTAGCCTTAATTTTGTAGAATTATTCTTTTTTGAAAATTTCATTTACCTTTTTGTACAACATTTGTGATGTGATTTATATTTGCACAATTTACACAATACTGTTTATGTCTTATATCACACAAATATTTAAAAATTCAAATTTATCGTAACCAGATTATTCACTGAACATTTGGTTACTGAAATACGCACATTTGTGTTAAAATCATTCTTACTTTTTGAGAAATATATTACTCTGGAATACCCTACTCATATCGTAAAGCATTTGAAATTTACTTCAGATGAAGATGTAGATCAGATGTAGCGTATGAACATGCAATTGCCAATGAAAGTATCGTTGCTGATGATTTGGGGGTGGATACTGATTTTTCACGAAGTCGAAACAGGTTTAAAAATAAACTGTTTCAAGATGAACAAACCGACGAACCAATCAACAATCCAAGACAAAAGTTTAAGGTTGAATTTTACAATATAATATTAGACACTGCTATTTCTTCAATTTCAGAAAGATTCAGTCAATTAAAAGAACATTACAATTACTACCTAATTTAAAAAACTGGAGTGACAATGAAATTTTAAGACATTGTGAAAAATTAGAACGAAAATTAACGGATACTAAAAATATTAATGAAAAGGACATAGATGGATTAAATTTGTTTGAAGAAATAAAATCTTTCCGATGTTTTACCAAAGAGGATATGTCACCTATTGATGTTTTAAATTATATTTATGAAAACAATCTTATCGATACATTTCCAAATATTGCAATAGCTTTACGGATTTCTTTAACCCTGCCAGTTTTGGTGGTTACTGGAGAACAAAGTTTTTCAAAACTTAAAATTATAAAAAAAACTACATGCGATCTACTATGGCGCAGGAGTGATTATGGGACTGTCAATTATATCCATAGAGAGCGAAATTTTGGATAAATTAAATATAAAGGAATTGATACGAGCATTTGTAGCTAAATCATTATTTGAATTTATTTTCTAATTTTTATATTTTACTTAAAAAAATTATATCATTTTTGCTTTGTTTTGTTTTTAAAATTTATGAAATAATAATAAAAAAACAATAAAACAAACGTGTTTTAATATTATAATTTTAAAGCTTTTCAGTTCGAAAGTCAAATTTCGAATACTATAAATGAGTATTTCTTATTTTATTTGTAGCACTTTGTAAGAGTGCAACAGAACCTCATAAAGGGGCGCAGAATTTCAACTTGAATAAGGGCGCCTAATACCCACGCGGCGGTCCTGGGGGGGGGGGGCTAGAACTCTAGGAGGCCCAAAGTCTGACTAGCGCCAAGTACGTATTTACCCAATTTATAATATATTGAATACAAAACCTGACTTTTCAAGGGGGTCTTAACATTCTCCGCGCCACTGGTATATTGATAGAAAACATTACTATGTATCTTATTTCTCATTCCATAAGCCTTTTGTCTCGTTCTTACAAACAACACATTAATTACTGATGTAACCTACAATGAAAATAATGAACAAATATGAAAAATCTATTCAACAAAATTAATTTATCGATGAAAACGCATAATAAATTTAAATATTTGTAGAAAGTTAATATGTGTATATGAATATACCTGTTCATATTATACATAGATACATATATAAACATATACATATATATATAGAGAGAGAGAGATGGAGCTATAAAGAAGTTTTACTTCAGTCGTGTGGTCTAAAGCTCACTCGTGTTTTTTTATTAACGTTTTTCTCGTAAGCGCTTACATTCTCCATTTTTTTAAAAAAAACTCACTTCAAATTGAAGTGACTGTAAAGGAAAGACATTGAAAACACTTTACATATTTTACAATATTTTATATAACAGTATGAAGGAGCTTAAGGCACCCGAAAATAGAATTTATTTTTACCATACTACACATATTGTTTTCTGGGTCATTTTTTGATTTCAAAAGAGAAGGTTTAAAAAAATAAAATTGGATACTTCGGGTGATATAAAGTTTTACTCAATAAAGGCTTAACCCAGTGAACAGTCATAGAAAGAATGTGCATGTTGATATGAAATTCCGATTTCAAACCTCCGAATTTCCCTTTCTACATAAAAAGCCCACTGAAAATCCACCTCAATTCTTAGATATGAAATTTTGAACATTTCATTGAAAAATTCCGTTGTCAGTTTATCTTTTGATATTTTCGAGACCTAACCTTTAAAGGAATATCTTATGAAATTCATTTGGATAGCCGGGAACTTTCTACATCTCTCTCAAAACGCGTCTCAAAAAAGAAAAAAGACGTAAATACCTTTTACCTTAGGCGAAGGGTATATGGAAACATTTTGGATTGAGGCTTGTAAAGCCTTTCTTCTTTATCGTACAATGTGGCAAATTCTCTCTCTTTTTTATTGTTCATGTAATCAAATAAATAAAATAAATAAACATGTTTTTATTGACTTGGCCGATACAGAAAAAATGAACAAAAACAATATTTTAAAAGATAATTTTATCTCATAAATAAAAAGAATGTTCTAATAAAAAGAATGTGTGTGTGTGTGTTTTTACGATGTACACAAAAAAACACACGTTAAAATACAGATTGCGATAGTGTGAAAACTTATTTAAAATTCACTTTAGGCATTTTACAATCCATTTTTTAAACAATTTTGCAACAAACTGGTGATATGACATAATATGATGATGTGTACTTGAATGCAAAATACACTACTTCGTGCACTTCCTTAGGATTGTAACATATTTTTATAATAAATATATTTATGGTGACATTAATTCCCTTTATTTGTATATTTTGAGGAATTACAATTGATTTTCGAGAAAATCATTCTTAATAATTTTTTCAGAAGTTACATTTTTGGTTTGGCAACACGGATTTATTTGCAGTGCTATATCAATCCCTTCTGCTGTAAATTGTTTTTCTTAAATGAACATATTTCATTTTTTAATTTATTTAAAGGGTATTTTTATCTCTTTTTAAAAAGTTTTTAACTTTCATTAGTGTAAAATTTCTTTTTTCAGAGATAGTCTTATTCCCCTTTATTTGCTTATTTTTTTGACTACTTTTCTTGCATATTACTGTTTTTTTACAGTGGAGTGCATTGATTGCTTTTAGAGCAGTGCTTCTCAAACTTTCTATACTCGCGACCCAATTTTCATTCACAATTCTCATCACGTCCCCCTTCCATACAGAATAATGTATTGAATTCAATAATAATATATTTTGATGAAAAGCTAAGAAATGACTTTAATTAGAAAACGTACAAATTATCAATATAAGTATTAAATTTTGTTTATAATTTATGACATGCCCATAGGGCCCTGGGAATTATTACATTCTTCTTAACTTAGTACTGTTAAAGTAATTGTGAAATACATTACGAAATACTGATACATTTATAAAAGTATTATATCAGTGTAAATGTGTATTTTATTTTTTATTATGCCAGAATATATTTTGTTTTGCTTTCTTTCAGTAAATTAATAATTTTTTAAATAATCTTTTGTTTTCGCCTTTTCGATATTCTTGCGCCCCCAAGACGGATACCACGCCCCCCTAGGGGGTGCGTCCCGCACTTTGAGAAGCGCTGTTTTAGAGTTTATAATTTCTTATCCAGCTTTTTCTTTTTTAATAAGGTCATACATATTACATGCGTTTGTAATATAGTTTCATTAAATCTGAGCATATTTTATCATTTTAAAGATAGCTTTTTAATTTAATTTAATAATTAAGTTTCTTTTACAGCTTAAGACTGTTTTTTGTTAATTATTTCATGAATTGCGTTTTAACATACTTACATATTTTTGTTTGAAATTATTACTTACTTATATTTTTGTGGTTCACAGAAAAATATCATGTTGATCGCATAATGGAACATCTATCTATCTTGCAAGGCCTAATCTTATTGAAGCTACTGTTCTTACAGTACAAGAGACTTTTAAAAATATTTGTTTGTTTCCGAAGAATTATATTATTCCATAAGATGTTCTATTTCAGTATAAACAATCCACGTTCTTTTTTGGCTTTGTTACATATATATATATATATATATATATATATAAGTATCAATAAAGCTTATGAAAAAACTCAAACTCAGTGGCGCAACAGTCCATGAGGGCCAAGGCCTACTGTGCCCATCTCAGTATACGTGACCATTGGGCGCTGGGGTGCATGAGCAGATGTTCCGATCAGGTGGTCAGCCTGAAGCGAAACCCCCAGTGTTTGGTCCCCAAGTAAGCTTGGTTCTCATTTTATCGACCCACGGATGGGATGAAAGGCTGAGTCAACCTTGCCCAGCCCGGGGTTTGAACCTCGGACCTGTGGGCTTATGAACTATCACTTCAATTTTTGGGGTGTATATGAAGAATTTTGCTTTTTCCACTCGTTGTGGATGAAATTATCTTTACTTTTCAAGAGACAACAGTGAAAGAAATTTATGCATATTTGAATACTTATCACTAATAAGATCCTTGGATTGTCAGTTGCTTGTCGAGTTCTCACCAACCTGAACTTTGGTGATGTTATCAATCAACGGTTTTTCCTGGACTGCAATCCTTCTGATGTTGAAAAAATTTATCGGCAAAATAGTGCGTAAGGCTTAAGAACTAAGATTATGCATGAATATCTGTATACTTAGGGTCACTTCTTCTTAGTTCTATCTGCATAGTACTACCACTTGATCTTAAAGAGCTACTGGTGTTACATTTCCTTTCATTAAAAAAAAAAAAGATTATTACATTTTCCCTTCACTTTGACAAATTCTGTTTTCAGCATTGTTGCGAAACAATAAAGCAATTTTACTAAATGTATAAAAGAAAGTAAATGACACGAAATACAATAAAATTTCTAACAGATTGCCAATATTGTGAAGATATTGCTTCTCTCTATTTGTACCAGCAAACAGTATAAACCAGACTTTCGAATGCATTTTACGCGTGTCATGAAAAATCATGAAAAATTGTGTATAAAGAAACTATCTGCTGAATCTATATATGAGATGCACCTTGATGCGACTTTATTTCGTTTATCAGATTTTTCGTCACATGGCATCATGTGGTTTATTTTTTCATCTGACAATCTATTCTTCCTGTAGTTTTTTGGAGATCATATATACATACACATTATATACAAATTTTATACTTTTTGTACAATCCATATACAAAATGTACTTCAATTATCACTCGAGTTATTTAGCAGTGTATTTATTCCTTTGTTTGCTCTTTGAAAGTATTTTTTTAATAATTACTTTTTAGCAACACGGCTAGAGTTTTTTTTTATAGCTGTTGATCATGACTTAATTCAACATAGGCTTGCTTACTTAATCCGTTTCGAATAGTTTTGTTCACTATTTAATTTTTTTTCTGGTTGATATTTAAGGTTATTTGTTCCAGTTGGGAGAACATTAACTTATAATGGCCGTAAAAAGTCTTGGACCCACTCATATATTCTCCAAATTTTTCTGTTTGTCTATCTTTTAATACCTTCTTAGTCCACACTTTCCCTACGTATATTTATTTATATGCCTTGTTTAAACTTTCAATCGTTAATAAAACACTTTTTATTCATCCACTCAAGATCAAATTATTTTTTAAAACTTGTAGTGGATGGCATCTGGTGTTAATACTGTTTTTTTTTCAAATATTAATTCATTAATTTTATTTAAAGGATTTTTTTTTGTTGGAGAAATATATAGTTCAGTCGATATTAATCCTCTTGATAGCAGCACCACTGGATAAAACAAATTTTGCTAAATTTGTGAGAAAGATTTAACTTAATCTGAATAATCATACGCTTGTTAGACATCAGCATTCCTTTTATACGGAATTCCCTATTACTTAAGATAAATATTCTCAACTATTTACCTTTATCTAAAAAAGGTAGTTACAAATTTAATGTGGTTAAAAAATTTTAATATTGATTTAAAAGGTGTTTTGCCACTTAATATTGTGATTCTGCGTCATATGTATATAAATATTTATATTAGTTGTAATTATTTAATAAAAAAGTAACTAAAATAAAAAATTTCTTTGTTGATTTGAGTAGGAATCGACTTTATTTTTTATTTTACTTGTTTGTTATGAAATTATCATACTATCTTAATTATTTTTGTTGATTCTTGTGCATTTTTATGATGGTTTTCCAAATTGTGTGTTACTAGTTTTGTAAAACATAAATATGTTTTGAAGAACAGTTGCCTAAACATAAAAATATGTCGTTAATATAATATAGCACAATATAAAATAACATAATATACATAACAGAATAACACAAAAATGTTTTTGAACATCAATATTTTACAGGCAAGCCACATTTACTTTAATTACGACTTTAGATATTTTCTGTATGGAATGCACCAAACTCACAAAATGATCTTTCGTTAAAAAATGGTTGAAATAAAATATTGAAACTTCAATTATATCACGTATTCCAATTCATCCCACTCGCACTATTGTCATGGAATCATATTTCAGGTGATTACCTTTGTGCATGGTAACACGGAGTATATTATTGTCATGAAAAATTCAGGACTACTCCCCAAATCATGTTCCCTTGTTGTTATAAATTTATTTTGTAGTATTCCAACACAACCACTGGCTTTCACTGTTCAGTTCCCAATGTGAAATCATCCAACACAATGAGGAGCCATGCAACCCCATAACATCCCTTTTATCAGGTGCTATTCTGCAGACATCAGACACTGAGAGCTGTATTTCTCACGAGTGTATTGTCTTCTGTGGGCTTTACATTGGTAACTAGAAATAAAACTTTGATTTTCATTCCTTAATATCACATTTTCCAGTTTTTATGAGTCCATAATTAATGATACCTTGCTTACAACCTAATCATTCCTTGCATTGTAAATCAGTCAAATATGGTTTGGGGAAAGCTTACAGGCTAATAATTAAATTTTCTACACATTGAATTTTCCACCATATTTAATTAAGGTATCCAACTACCCTAAAATTGTAAATTTTGCCGAAAATTGACACATTTTTTATGAGTTTATTTCATGGACAATCTTATTAGCTTTATAAAAATACCAACTTCATTATTTTGCTTTCACTAGAAAAAAAATACAAGTGTTTTTGGTAAAGCAGATGCCATTACTTTAAGCAAGATATGTAATACTTTAAAAAGCGTTTTACTCGAAATGTGATTTTTTTTTAAAATGCTCAAATGGAGTCAGAGATTGCTGAAAAAGTTTTAAAAATAATTAACTGAATTTTTTTGTTTATGTTTTATATAATAGTAGATATGTTCTAATGTTTGGACGCAAATGCTGGAGGTTGTATTTTACTTCCAGAGAATTTTGTAATGTAGAAGAAAATGATGTAAATCTTATTGCTCAAATTTAGCCTAGCTAGCAACAAAATTTAAATTGGGACCAGTGGTTGCGCGCAAGATCAATATTAGCGCCTAACAATGACATTGTCCATAAAATCAACATTGAAAATTTAAACGACGTGTGGGGAGGGGGGGGGGATGAAGAAATATTTATCAATGAATACAATCATGGATAAATATTATGTACCAGTTACACTCATGCAAAATGTCGATGCTCCGCGACTATGTAAGGGAATGAGGCTTTGGATCACAAAACTGATGCAAAATATACTTAGTGCCAATATTTTAACATATTAGGGTTTGCAATCCAGTGTCATATTTTCAATCCTAGGATTTCGGAATTACATTATCCAAATCCCGGGATCGCGGGATTGGTCCCGGGATTAGGATTGGACTATTTATTAAAAATACTAACTAATTGGCATAGTTGAAATTGCATAATAAAACAGAAAATATAATTAAAAATTGATTTATTTTATTTTAATGAAACAAATAAAAAAACTATTCATCATAAAAAACAAATAAAAATAGTACCAAATGAATTTTTTTAAAAAAAAGCATTTCTTCAATTCCTGTGTTTCTGTAAATAAGCTTATAAAACACAGCGTCTCCAGCGTATCATTGCTGAAACGACTTCTTATTTTTGTTACAAACTGTCATGTCGAAGAAAAGGCACATTCGGATTCCTTACTAGTAGGTGTTATCGTCATTAAATAGGAGTATGTTTTTTTCAGGTAGTCACCACGTCTCCCTCCATTTTCAAAATAGAGACATTTCTTTTTGAATTTTTGATGACAGTGTCTCAAATCTAATAGACTGCATTGGTGCATATACCTCTTCCAGAACTTTATTTAGTTTTTCTGCTACACTTAATGGTTTTTGTGTATAAATTGATCCAGTTATTGAATCAGAATTTGAATCAATTTGAAGTGTTACCTCATTTGAAATTGAAGATCCAGTTGCATGAGCTGTTAGTAATGCAATGGGATTTGAAGTGCCTCAATCTTTCAAGCAGGTCCGCTATTAATTAAAGGCATTTAATTGAAGAAGGAACTGTGATAAAATCCATTCTTGAGATGTTGCTTATATTGTGTAAGCATTGCAATGAGCCCCTTCGATTTGTGCGACGTTCTCTCATACGACAAAAGAAAGCTGTGCATATAGTTTTTTTTTACCTATAACACTTATAATTGCGCCACAAAATTCTACGTACATATTTAATAAATAAAATACAAATTTTTGACTAATTAAATTCTTAGAAAATTTTAAGGAGGAAAAAATTTTTTAAATATAATTCGGATAAAATATAAATCTCCATACTAGTTATTTTAATTCCAGGATTTCGGGATAGATAAAAACACTGGGATCCCGGGGTTGAAAACCTTACTAGATACCTTCCAAAAATTCTAATTGCCTCTGTCTAAGTTAGCTTGAAACCGGAAATCCTGAGGGTGGGAGAAATGTCCATTTTCTGACCCCACTCGCGATGGGGAGAAAGTTACAGAAGAAAATAAGAGAGAACATTTCGAATTTCACGGTTTAACATAGATACCCACCTCGAAATCTTCAAGGTTCAACATGTAAAAAAACTGACAGTAAACGCATACAGTACAAAAAGTAAATAAGATACATTAAACGTTATACCAGATTCACAAAACCTTGACAAAATTTCAAATTGTAATTTAGAAAAAAACATTAAATCCCGGGATTAGTTATTTCAATCCCGGGATCCCGGAGCTGAAAACCCTATAACATTGTCATAAAAAGGGATAGTGTTACCATACCTCGAAATCCAAGTATCCCCACTAATCTACCGTTTCAATTCAAACGAGTTCAGTTTCCAGTTCTACTGTTGCTATTAACAAAGCTAACATTTCAGGTAGCAGGGGTGCATTTGGAAAAGTAATGTTTTTCCCCTGGCCAACTATATGTAGCCTGATCGGTGTGTCCAATGCCCAAATCTTCACATATATGCAACTGACAGAGGAACATATAATATTGTATACAGTAGCATCTTAGAATAATATTCTGTTTTGAGCTCTTTTAAAGAGGAATTATATATTAAACGTAGATACTTTCGATTTTTAAAATATTAATACACTGCTGGCCTCCATAAATG
>BMAO01039511.1:0-48448 GCA_019973975.1 Trichonephila clavata
TTTTTCACATGATAATCTTGTTTATCCACCTTCGCTTAAATTTAGAGGGAGAGGGTATTTAATAGCTTATGTAAGTTATTTGTCTTGTTTAATTAGAAGTTAACTAGCATCTTAATTATATTAAATGCATTCTTGTTTTACAAATCCAAGTAAGCTTTTTCTAAAAAGAAAAATGCGAAAAATCCAGTGATTTATGAAGAGGGTATTCCAATAAGACTAGTGAATTTTTTAGATAAATTACTACTCTCTCTATCCCATAATAATAATAGGAGTCACTGAATTTAATTTGTCCCATAAGATTTACAACAAAAGAATCTAAAAATATAGAAAACAACATTTATTATCAAGAAACTAGATAAAATTAAGCAATTGATTAATTAGATATATTACTCCTAAGTTTTACTTTATCTGTAAGTATCCGGATAGTTTCTGGATTTTTAAATAATTTCGTTAGAGTATTTTAAACTTATAGATGGGATCCATCGTCTGCGAAGCTTTGGTTTCTCTATATCCATTATTCTTTTTTATAAGAAATAGTTTGAGGCTGCTTGAAATTCATTTCGACTACCCTAAAATCGTAAATTTTTTCAAAAATTAGAACATTTTTTTATGATTTTATTTTATCGACTGTCTTATTAGCTTTGTAAAAGTACCAAGTTTTTTTATTTTCTATTCACTAGAACAAAAACTACAAGGGTTTTAGTAAAAGCAGATGCCATAACTTTAAAGATGATGTCAAACTTTAAAATTTGTGTTTTCTCGAAATGTATTTTTTCCCCTCGAAAACCTCAAACGGGGACAGTGATTGCTCAAAAAGTTTTAAGAATAATTAACTGAAATTTTCTGTGTAATAGTAGAAGTGTTTTAAAATTCAGATTTCTCAATCGCTGTTTCGTTACAAAATTTACAGTCCCTTATGTGAATATAATCACTGTTTTTTAAAGCAATTTCATGTAATAACTAAGATAAAGTGCTCTAGGTTTTGTTAAAATTAAAATATTCCCTGGAAGTCATTTCAAAAATAAATACGAAACTAACACATCAAAAGTGAAAAATTAAAAATTTCTTCATAAACTTTTTGTACAGAGTTTTTATAGTTTTTTTTTGTAAATGTTTGCCAATTTATTCCCATTTTAGTGAAAACAATTTCTTTTTCTCTTCTTAATTTTAGAATTTTTTTCTTAAAATGTACTAAATAAATCTAAAAACCACAAAAAAATTTCCATACCTCCAATTTTCTTAAAAAAGTTGTCTGCAAGTAGGTAGGTACCTTAAAAGGATTTTATTATCCCCCCCCCCCCACAATTCAGAATAATTAGATTTAGGAACTTGAATGGCGTGAGCTGCTGATCTTATGGTGCTTCTTCTGGCAAGAGAAATAAATCTATATTTTTCAAGTTTTTTAATACGTACTTTTTACACTAACGTCCTCAGGTTTGTTTTTCAATCGGTTATTAGCATTAGATTCACCTTTGAAGCATTTTCCTAGACTAGATAATTCCAAGGTTTCTGTACTCGTAAGGTTGTGACTTGAACCTGATCTGATGTTAGGAGTAGTCGACATGATACAAAACAACAAAATAAGCACAGACACAAGGATTCACTTAATAATTTAATGCATTAATAGGCTAACTTAAAGAACGAGGGGAAGAACAATTTAGCTATCCGATTCATGAACGAATTTAAACTAAACCAATTTGCGTGTGAAAGCGGATCGGATGATTTCACCATGTTAATTACTTTAATTGTAGGTAAACGCCTGAATCTAAATAAGGAATTGATTTCCAGTGGCTTGAATCATTTATATTTTATATCATGACTATCTGGTAGTGTAAATATCACCTTTTTTTAATACCAACGAAAAGTCCTCTCTTTACATACTAAAGCTAATCTCTGCGTACCACACTTTCACATTAAAAAGGGAGCAGTTAAATTTTCAATAAAACTTAAAGGAAAATAACCCCCAGTTAGTTTTGAGAAGAGAACCTCGAGATAGCCCACTTCACCTTGACAATTTTTTTCTGAAGCACGTTTCTAAACTCGTGATGTGGTCCTTCTGTTGCACTTAAATTGTTTTGCAGCTAACGTAATTATATGTTTCTGAAACTTTTCGTTTGATACGTCTAGAACTAAACAATTACATTTTAATCTTTCCCTGAACATTCTTCTTTTTTTTGCATTTTACTTTTACAATGGGTTGATATTCAATTGAAATAAAACAAATGATTTCGATCACCGAATGAAATTTTACAAATGTTATAATCTGTATTAACTCCTTCCAGACTTCTTTTATTTCTGGATTATGGATGAAAAAATATGAATTTTTTATACATATTTTCAATCATACATATCTTTTTAAACATAATAGCACCCTTCGGATATAAAATTTTCTAAAAATTAATGCAACAAATTCTATTTAAATAAATGAGTAATTTACCTGTAATGTTGGCTTTCTGTATGGCAGAAATCATTGGACGAGAGTCAATTCACATTAACTATAAATATAAAGCTGAGAATACCTAGCCTTTATCTTGAATTATAAATTTTATTTACTTTTTTTGCATTTACATAAACGATTGTGAAACTTATAGTTAAAATTTGTCATGTATGATAAATTCGAAAAAACACGGTACTTGCACATAACCTAGAATTCTAATCTGGACAGTAGAGAGAATCTCGTTTCTTTTCTTACCTTCTTCACTTTATGGTCCTCTTAGAGAAACAAATAATACACTGTCGTGTTGGATTAGTTTTCTTCTCTGTAGGAGAATGTAGTTAACAAAGTGTCTTTCAGACAAGCGTGGCGGGGGTTGCTTGGCAGAAGGACGTTCTCTTTTTGCAGAAAACTCCACCGAGTGGTACTTTTCAATTATTCTAAATCATAAAAAGCACATGTGAAATAATTTGGGAAAGACGATTGCAGAGTTTAAATTTTCACAATGCCCGAGCTACATTCTGGATCAGCCAGGATGGTACATTTCACCTCATCGAGCTCAGCTCGGGAAAAGTCGGAAAGGGGTTAACTCAGTGCTTCTCAAACTTTCTATACTTGCGACCCAATTTTCAATCATAATTTTCATAGCGCCCCTTCTCTTCAATACAATAACAATGAATTCAATTCAATAATATTACACTTTGACGTTAAGCTACAATACGACTTCAATTATAAACCGTACAAATTATCAAGATAAATATTAAATTTTGTATATAATTTTATGACATGCCCATAGGGTCACTGGTAATTATTAAACTTGATTTTAACTTAGTATTCTTAAATTATTATAAAATACATTGTGCAGTGCTGATATATTTATAAGTGTATTGTATCAATGTAAATGTGTATTTTATTTTTTATTGTGGGAACGTATTTTTTTGCTTCCATTCAGTAAATTAATAATTTTATTAAAATAATCTTTTGCTTACGACTTTTTGATATACTCGCGCCCCCTTTAAGGGACATCACGCCCCCTAGAAGCGCGCCCCACAGTTTGAGAAACACTGGGTTAACTAGATTAACCTAAAAATTTTAAGATGTGTCAAAATCAATTACAGTGCTATGGAACATTGATTTTGATTGAACGTTTCGCAATTGTGTGTGTGATTGAAATTTGACATAACTTACAACGGCATTTGTCAATAATAATAATAATTTTCCCGTTTTAATATTCACCTATTTTGTCACGTTTGCTTACAGATTTTCCATTAAACATTCTTTATACTTATCTCAACAAAAAAGTGGTCTTAGTTGCCCAGAGGTCATGGTCACGAACTCGAGGCCAGCGAATCGTGAGTTTAAGTCCTGGTGCCATTGAAGACTTGCTGTGTATAGGGGCCGCTGCACGTTAAATCTGTTGTGGCTCAATGTCCTCATGTTAGTATGGTGTGGTAGTTTGGAGAGTGGAGTGTCAGTTCAGATGTCGTCTTCGTCACTTGATCGGCTTTCAAAATTCCGGGACTGGAATTGCACTGGAGTGCGATGTTAATAAAAACTTGTTGGTGTTGTTTCTAATCTCTAGTTAGGCTATCTAAGACTTGACCACTCCATCAGTCCGTGTACTTCCAAAAATTTCAATAAGGAAAGAGGTTTCAAGAACACCTCGTCCAAGTTAAAATTTAAGCACTGTAAAATGTATTCAGGTGATGCCTGATCTCAGCATTACACTTCATACGGATCTTAAAAACTTTTAGCTCCTGTTCAAAGGTGAGAGATTTCAAGTGTCCACTGGCAAATCGAGGTATGTAAATCTTCTGGCACCACCAGGGCGTTTTCGTGTAGTAAAAACATAAATCAATCAATAAGAAAATACAATAAAATTTGGCATTTTGCTGAAGCAAAAATTGAACAATCACTTTAGAATTAACTTAATTCTGTTTTTTGGCCAAGTTTATTTATATTTATTAGTTATTTACGTTAATTCTCTTTCGGAACTTTTGAAGCGAAAGCGAAATTTATATTTCTTTATTTTATTCAATCATTTATTATTTTTTTTTACAAAATCTCATCGAGATGCTGTTATTGTTTGTTTTCTTTTAATTCCGTCCTATATTTTGAAATTTGTTTCACATTTGAAAGGAAACTTATTGAGCCCAGTATTATAATCACAAAACAGATCGTTTTCGAAATATTTTGCTTGCGGATTCAAAAATAGAAAGTAAACAATGGAAGAATGCAACCTTGTGTTGAATATCATGGCATTGTTTATTAAGAGAAATGATGCACCTGTTTCCGAAAAAAATGTATTTCAAAACAACTATATAAATAGTATTGTCAAAAAATAACCACATGTTTATATTGTAGGAATATATTCCTCCTTATTGTGATATTGTTCTTTCTGTGGCTTTAGATTTTCACATATTTGATTGTAATTTCTGGGTAAAGGAAATAGAGTTGCTAATGGGAATGTATTTGGTGAATGCCTATACTTGACTAAAAGCCTTACTTGAGAATTTCCTCAATTCATGTCTAAAAGTCAAACGTTTTTTTAAAGAATAGTGCTTTATTTTCTAATCTTGTAAATTTTATCCAAAAAAAAAAATACTTAACATGTATTGATTTCTTAAAATATTTTTGTCTGGTATCTTGGACCAGTCATTTCTCATTTTAAAAATATTATTACATATTAAATAAAAACTACGTAAGACTTTTATTATTATTAGATTGTATATATATGCGCAGATTGCTGGCTATTTTGAATGCAACACAACGAAGGAAACATCAACACAACGTGAAATTTTCACCGAAGTTATATCGTGATGGAATGTGCAAAGTAATAGCATTTCAGCATCGACGCACATCTTTAGTACCTATAGCGCCACCAACAAGCACTAAATAAGGGAAAAACAGAATGCTGTTTTGAAGTATTGAAACTTCTTTTTTTTGGTGCTGTTGTTTCCCTAGAGAAGCTTCGGTATGCCTAGAAAGTATGCCTGAGTTTGATTGAGTAAGAAATGCTGCCTACAGAGAAAGCGGATTACCCTTCCGAGACGACAGTGATCGTTTTGGACGTAACTAAGCAATAATGCTGAGTATATAAACGATGGATGAAGGAGAGAACAATTGACTGATGGCCCTGATTGCATTAGACTCTTCGCACCACTGCACCTGATAGCCCATCGCTTTATATAGAAACAAATACGATTTGCAACACAACATTTGATTCCCGTTAATGCCGTTCAACGTAACTTGTTATTTTTATAAAGCTAATAAGAAGGCCTATAAAATAAAATCATAAAAGAAATTTGTCAATTTTTGGCAAAAATTCACAATATTAAGGTAGTCGGATACCTTAAATCTATAAAAAGGAATCATTGGTATTTACTCAAGACGAATTTAAAGGAAGTCCATCGACCAATCACATCTTTTTAGGTTGGAACACAACTTGCATGGTAAACACACCCGACAAAAATGTGGCACAATCTTTTTAAAAAAATTTTTTTTTTACAGATTACTATATTGTATATTGTTGTATCATCACCACTGCTTTTGTGATAATTTAGGTATGCAAACGATACGATTGAAAATCCCATCCATATAAAATTCAGCCCAATTTTCAATCGATTGGTCCTTCAATGAAGAAAATTCGTTGGGTGTTCGTATTTCCTTTTCACACGAAATTCCAACATGTCTCTCAAATGTTCTCAATGACATAGAGATCTGGAAAATGTACCTATTTTATGATTTTAGGAACATCAGTCTCTGTTCATCCAACCATTTTTGTATAGTTGTAGTTTGATAAATAGAACAGTTGTCATTTTGAAACTGTGGATCCATAATTTGCTTTTCACCCTTTAAAAATACAAAATATGGCAACAAATTGTTGTTGTCTAACAAACAGAGTCAAAGAGTTCACAGTTTTCATGCGATTTAAGATCGCAACTAAAGATTCAATTCTAGCACTAGAACCCCCCCCCCCCCAAAAAAAAACATAATAATTCCTTCCTTTTTCTGCAAATATCTTTGGGGAATTTAGGCTTGGAGATTTCTCTTTCTGACTCTGGAAGACCTTTTATTATAATTGAAATTTTAAATCAGGATTCTCAGACTATATTATCCATCTTAATTGCTAAAAAGTTCAGCGATCATACTCTTTTGCCCATTTTTAATGATTATTTTGCGAAGTCTATTGGTCATTTTTGGTTTTTGACCTCAATTCTTCCTCTGAGATGGATTGTATTGAAATTTTTCCTTTGTTAATATACACTGCTGGCCACCGTAAATGCAACACCAAGAAAGACAAGAGATAGCACAACAAAATTTATTTTGTAGATAACATGTTGACCATGTATCAAATGATTAAATTTATAGACTTTTGTGAAGTGTGGTTCCTGCCAGAATCAGTAGCCAGAGTAGCAGCCATTGTTGGAGATCACCGCTGCCACACGCCTCGGCATTGATTCAAAGAGACTTTGGATGTGTTCTTAGGGTATAGCAGACCAAGCAGCTTCCACACGTTGGCAAAGTTGATCTGGTGTGGTAGCTGGGGGTGTAATCTGGGTCAGTCGTTGAGTAATCAGGGTCCACATTTTTTTCTATCGGCGAAAGATCCAGAGAGCGAGCCGGCCAGGGAAGCAATTCAATCTGGTGATTGACGAAGAACCTTTGGACAATGCGTGTCACGTGTGGTCGTGCATTATCCTGTTGAAATATGGCTGTGGCCAAACTCTGAAGGTAAGGAAGGACAACTGGCTCCAACACCTCGGAGATGTAGCGCTGGCTGTTTAAAGTACCGGCAATGCGTACTAGAGGATTGCGAGAGTGATATCCAATACCGCCCCATACCATAATACCCGGTGCAGGACCAGTGTGGCGGTGCATAACGCAGTTGTTCAGCATCCTCTCTCCACGGTGTCTCCAGACTCGAATCCGACCATTGTGGTGTTGCAGACAGATGCGTGACTCGTCAGTAAAGACAACTTCATTCCATTCTGTTGCCCACATCTTTCTTTCATCGCACCATTGGAGGCGGAGACGTCTGTGGTTCTGCGTCAAGGGTAGACCAAGCAATGGACGTCTTGCGGACAGACCACTCTGCTGTAAACGGCGTCGAATGGTACGCGCAGACGCTGAATGATGCGTTACAGACTCAATGTGCTGTGCTATGGTTCGTGATGTGACTGAGCGATCCGTCACTGCCATGCGCACAATTTGCCTGTCCTCACGTGAAGTGGTGCACTGAGGGGGATGCGATCGACCACTTCGGTCCGTCGTACCCTCCTGCATCCAGCGGTCACATATTCGCATTACTGTTGTTTGGTTTCGTCCAACACGACTACCGATTTTCCTGAAAGATCATCCACAATCTCGGTAGGTCCTCTGTCGAACTCGGATACTTGATCAAAAGCTGATCGCTGTTTTCTACGAGACATAACTGATCGTTTTTTGAAAAAAAACCACAAGAAAAATACAATTGCCGAACTTGAAATCGTCGAAATCTCCAGGCCTTAAATAGCGCTTTGAGGTGGCACCACAGGCGTGCGTGATGTGTGTCTGCGCTGAAATTCTAATCATTTGCATATCTCACCTCGGCTAATGCATGCTGTAAATTTCATGTTATTTGCGTGCTTCCTTCTGGGTGTTGCATTTAAGGTAGCCAGCAGTGTATATTGCTGACAGTGGCGATGATACTCCAATAAATTCTATTTTTTAAAGATTATCGCCATTTTGTTACATCACGTTTACGATACAGATGTAAATCCAAAATATAAACCAAATAATAATAGTTTTACGTTTTATAAAAGCCATAGAAATTCATTAGGAGTATGAAAAAGCTTCTTTGCAACGAATGTAAATATCGTTCACGTAACTTTAGGAGCTTTTAACAGATAGTTTCATTTTTTTTATCCGTGTGTTTATTTCCGAATTTGTGTAATCACTGTAAAACCAATGAGTTCTTAAGAAGTCGCCGTGGAATTTGTTCGAAAACAAATTTCCACAACATACGTATTTTTTGTGCCTTATTTAGGAATTTGAGAAAAATTATTTAAGATTTTAAGGAATTTTAGGCTTATTTTGATAAATTATTATACGGATATGAAAATGTAATAGTACTACTGCAATCTTACAATTAAATTTCAATATGAAATACTTTTTTTAAAAATTAGTAGAAATACGAATGGTAAAATTAGTTGCAATATGTTTGGTAAATGGTTAACTAGTTCGTAATTAGCGACATTCAAGCAGACACATGAACTGAAGCCCTATTTCCATCAAAAAGCAAACATTTGGAATAATGATGCAATTATCCTTTATGCAGAACTTGAGTCTTGAAATTTTCGGTCTCTTACATGATATGGGGATGGAAATTAAAAGAGTAATGCACACCAGATTAGATTTTACTGTCACTGCATTAAGATTCAGAATAAAAAAGTCTGTTGCCAATAGCTTCCCAGTTGTTCCCGAATAATACTAACTCAAAATTTCAATTTAAACTACGACCTTTAATGAATTATGGAAGCTGTTTCGTTTTATGTGTAGAAACTCCATATGATGTGTTATGAAAGATTAGTAATCAATTGAGGATCTGACTAGTCTCTTATAGGTTGATTGTGAATTAAAATTATTAAATTTAATCATCAATAATTCAACATGTAATTTTAGTATTATGGATATTAAAGTGATTAAAGCCAACCCTCTGAAGAAGCAAACCTGATTATGCAGATTAGGTCGGATATATATAGTCTAGGTTTTCAAGAAATTGATATAGAGAATGCGAGGAGAAGGATAGATTGCTGCTGATCAGGTATTCTATTTTATAGAGCGTTTCAGAGTTTAGACCATGGTGGCCAACCCGTGGCACACGTGCCACGATGGGGCACGACGGAGTTGTAACAGTGGCATGCGATAACTTCTTAAGAAAATTGAAAAGGTAATAATAAATACCATTTCTTTAACAATTTTATTGAAATGTGGTTATCTCAGACAAAAAAAAGTCTTTAACACACTTAAATGCGTTACAATAAAAATTTATCGTGTGGAGAATGCACCTGCATTGTTATGCGAGTTAGCTTTCCAAAGCCTTTTTTACTCGCAAAATTTTGGAATTTGACGGAGCGTATTTTAAAATATCTGCAAGAAAATACTAAACAGCCCAGTGAATACTTGCTATTCTAGAATGGAGATTTGCTATGTAATTTAGTGTGTTTTTCTTACCGATATTGTAAGACATTAAAATCATTTAAATTTATGATTTTAGAGAAAAGATTGTATAAATCTTCTTTTGGAAAAAACTTTTCCATTTTTTTGCATCCATTTTGTAGAAAAAAAATTAAATATTTCATATTAATCTACAAAAGTTAATGGTGCTCCGAGCTGTGATAGATTCAAAAATTTACTATCTATTTTTGCAGGATTCTTTCAGTGCTAGGTTTGATAATTTTCATGATGGTAAAAAAAAATGCAGATCTTTTCACAAATCCTTTCATAATTTCTCTGCAAAATGTAAATTGTTACCCACCTTTAATCCAAATCGAAATTATTGTCTACAACACTATACTACACTGAAAAGCCAATATAAAGAATTAAATTGAATTTTGGAAATTTGTACTAGCGAGCAATTTTTCAATTTTACACGATTTGGTTATGAGATATTGTTGTAGATTTGTGAACGAATTGGTTTGTGAAAGAATATTTTCTATTATGAACATAACAAACTAATTAAAATATCGTTCAAAATTTAATGAACTTTTAAACAATAAAATATATGTTTGTGTTTTGGTTTATTAATGATATTATTTTTAAATTTCCACTAATTAGACTTGCATTAAAAATGGGCTCTTTGCGTAAAAGTTACGTAGCAAGTTTATAAGTAAAATTTTTTACCATTCCATTTGTTTGAGAAGTTGGAACTGGCACGCATAATAATTTTTTATCTGAAAGTGGCACTCTTCCTAAAAAGATTGTCCACTCCTGGATTAGATAGTTGAAAGAATTAAAGTGACGATTGGTCACTATAGTTAAATTAAAGCTCGGATGTTTAGGGCAGTGGATTGGATCCAGATATAAAAGGGTCGATATTTAAAGTCTTCTCATAATTCGTGGATCTCGTTATTTAACCCACATATTGCTTATATTGAGAACATGTCTTCTCGTATAAATTATTGGAATTGTGTTGATAAAGTGTGGGTTCAATAAATATATTTCTTTGTTGATATGGCTAGTCATCCTTCCCTTTTTCTCACTGCTTTAGGCGGGATTGAGAGAAGATCTCAGCCCTTATAATATCACTCAATCATTCTCACCTAAAAAAAGAAACAAAAATAGAATTTTACGTCATATAGATGGAAATCTTAGAAATGAACGTATTATTAGAAAAGGACACTAATAAAATTTTGTTACTTTAATAGTTTTGGAAATTATCAAGTCATTATACAATGAAAATATGTAAAAATAATCTATTTTCACTTGGAGAGAATATATAGTAATTCAATATAAATTTCCAGATGTTATACAGTTAGCTAGAGGTTCAAATGTATATGTGTATCAAAGTGGATTACGACGGCTTTAAATATTTAACCGCCACGTTTTGTTATAATTTTTCTTGTTTATCATTGCAGTATAATTTCTATTTTTCTTTATTTTCCAAACATCATTATACAAAAATTTCAAAACATTTTCAGATGAGGGGATTGACTTGAAAATTGTTTTAAAATGTCAGGCGTTTACGAATGGAAAAATAATTTTGCATCGGTGATGAATCATAATGGTTATAAAGAAATGTCATTACCCTTGAAAAATATATATTTATCAATTGATATGAAAACCGATATTGAAAATAAATACCAGTTCCTTTTCGGAAGGGATAAAATATCATTAACTTTTGATTCAACAACTTTATATATTATCACATAAATAAGTAAATAAATAATTATGCAAAACTATTACTATACCCAAGCAATATTTCGATTCCAACTACTGTTAAAACTTCAGGTATATGTGTGTGAAGAAAGTAATAAATTTGTATTTCTTACGAATTATATTTATGAAGAAAAATAGTTATTGGATTTTTTTTCCCTTAAAAGAGCTTAAGATTCTTTTCTTGGATTATAGAACAGTCAAAAGAAAGGGGAAAAAATCGCCAAATGTCATGCCAAAAAAACATGTTCCTTGACACCTTTTTTCTTCAGATCTTGAAGATAAATAACTCCTATTGTACGCCAAGCTTAGGTGAGTTAGTGTTGTCGTTTGTGCTCTGGCGAGATTTATCTCTCCTTTCACTCCGTCTTTTTTTTTATTTGCCTTTTTTTTTTAAAAAAAAAAAAAAAAAGTAGACTAAAACCAAGAATTGTATCTACATTGATGTCTTTATCTGAATTTGTTTGGATTCATTTTCTTTTCCGGTTTGGCTTTTCTTTCCTGTTTATACGAATCTTGTTAAAACAAATATTTTTTTTTGTTTATTTAAAGTTTACGTTTTTACAACTCGCGTTTCATTTCATACTTTTGAAATAGTTAATTGAATTGTTTAATGACAAAAAAATTCTTTATAATACAATTTCTCCATTGTAAACATGTTCCTTGGCACTGAGGGTGAGGGGGAGTTAGTGTTTATCAACGTCACTCTATAAAGCAGGGGTGGCGAACCTTTTATGCCATTTTTTCTAAAGAAGTGTTTAATGAGGTATAGATGTGACGCCAAATAATTTTTACTAATGATATTATTGGGAAAATAATAAAACTAAATACTAACAACCCAAAATTCTTTATTTACTACGAAAAAAATATCTTTTGCGCTGTATAATTCTAAATATTTTAGTTATACGTGTAAGTCAAATTAAAGTAAACATTAGTTTGACTTCTCTTGTTGCAGATCAGATGACAAATAACTTATATTAAGATTGTAGGATGCTACTCTTTTAGTAGAATGCATGCTGAATTAGAGTCATCTGCCAATTGGTTTCGAAGCAATTATTTTTTGCTGTGGTTCACTTTTTTTGACTAAATGATTTGTGATTTGTTTCAAAATGCCGTTTTACAGACCATGTTCTGCATACCACTATTCCAGAACATAAAACACACACCGCTTTGTCACCTTTACTAATCACATGCCATATTTCTAGATTCATCAAGTTTGAAATTCTCTGTTACACTTACTATCTTGCCTTTTTTGTTCTTTTGCTGAACTAGCTAACTGTTAAATAACAGTTAAAAATCGTAAATATAAGCACAAATAAACTTTAAAATACAGTTGTGTCAATGAAATTGACTATACTATGCGTAAACAAACTTTGAATCATATGCAATTGTAGTCCACAACATAACTAAGGCAAGACAATAATAAAACGAGTGTGCTCCCCGCTGCCCCGCGACCGATCGCTCACGTTTGTTCGTAATACTTCATAGCGAACTTTGTTAGTTTGAAACAAAATGTAAACCATTTTGATCGCTGGCGTGCCTAAAATATTGTGTCGCGTGCCATCAATGGCACGCGTGCCACTGGTTCGCCATCCATGCTATAAAGCAATACGAGAGTTATTGGCGATGAACCTCGTACTTTTGATCCTCGATCAAGTGACCAGGACACCTGAGATGGCACTCTCCTCTCTAAACTACCACACCACGCCTTGTCTTTGAACCTTTGCAGATTGTAACGTTTTCCCCCTTCGCAGCTACAAGAGCAGCTTCCCTATGCAGATAGCATAACGCCGTCCCTATCCACACGTGCACCCTAAAATATTGCGGGGTCCTTTCATCCGACATCACATCAACAACCGATAGCCGAGAGAAAACCAACGGCTGGATTCCACCTGCGAGCCGGAATCTCGAGGGGAATTTGAGGTGTAAGAAGAAAGTGGAGAGACAGTCTGTTTAAATCACTGGAAATAGGACGCTGTGTTTGCCTCCTCCTTTACAAATAACATATTCTGTGGAATTGAATTACTCAATAGTTTGAATAACTTGTAGCCAAATGTAAATAATGTAATTAATAGCTTTAGACGTAATAAATCAAAAATTTAATTTTTTAAGTCTCACGCTACCCATCAATTTTCCCAAATCGTCACATGATTTAATGTGCATCAACTCCTCAACATGGCGAGTTTTCAGTGGCCCTAGGGTACGAACTCCTGAGACGCAGGGCGTAAGTTCTTGCCCATAACCACTAGGCTGCATCAGACACATGGTGATGAGGAATATTCTTGTGCACCTACGAGCTTGAGTTCCGATTCTATTAAACACCTGTCATTTTAATTAACTGGGTTGCTACATGGAACTGAGCCTCAAAGTTGTTACGTGATGTGCTTAGAAAACGAGGAGAATTAGATTCTATCCGAGGTCCTGTTAATTGATCTGGTTAAAAAAAAGAGCATTTACCGTCAATAATTTTGGTTGGAGCTGTAGAGTGGAGTTCAACCAAAGGGAAATCAGAAACTAAAACCTATTCTAATTCTTTCGTTACCAAGTTAGGATTTTTGCTATATATAACCCTTAATGCTTCAAAATTGTAAATTATAATTTATGCTGTTAGAACATAGAAATAAATATCAGTATCTTAATATATTTAAGCATCCCTCGTGTAACACAGTTAATTCGTTCCGTGCTATATCGAATCCGTGTTATAAGAAACTTTTTTTGTTTAAATATTTTAATTCTTATTTTATTTATTAATTAAAATAATTATATATGTATGTACTTAATATAACTTAACTCAGTGGAGCAACAGCCCATGAGGGCCAAGGCCTACTGTGCCCAACTCAGTATAGGTGTTCTTGGGCCCTGATGTGCAAGAGAAGATGTTCGGGTCTAGTGGTAAGTCCAATTCGAAACACCCAGTATTAATTTCCAAGCAAGCTTGGTACTCATTTATCGACCCGATGAAGGTTTGAGCTGGCCTTGCTCAGCCCGGAATTTTAACCTCGGACCTGTGGTGGGGAAGCACGATGCTCTACCACTCAGCCACTGGGCTTCGTACTTAATATAAGTCAGAGCAATATGTACCGTGTTGAATTGAAACTTTGAAATAATATAAATCAAGGCAATGTGTACGGTGTTATTTCGAAATCAAGTCTTAAGTTGTAAAATTTTATGATAGCTGAAATTTCGTTCCAATAAAACATAGAAATGAAAAAGTAAATTTTTAATTAAAAACAAAATATGAAATACAAAAATTAAAAATATAACAAAAAATATATTCAGAAAAAAAATTTTTTATAAAATAAATAGAAGTGGCTTATTAGGATCACAAAACCAATTTGCATTATACCTGTCATCAGAAATTACAGCTAATCATTTTTTCCCCTTCAAAGTGAGCTGAAACTCTACTAGTTATTTCTCCATCATCACAAAAGTTATCTGACGTAGTTGCAATTACTTGACTGTTTCGATCTTGCAATTCTTCCAGAATTTCTCTGTAAGGAGCTGAAGCACTTAGCAATTCGCTTTTAAATTTTTCGCACGCTCTACTGAGAGTTCTCTCTTTCAACACCAAAAAACTTCATTTAATTCAATTAAAAATTAATTTGAGTTTTGTGCCATGTAATATCGAATCTATGTTTTACAAGTACCTTGTTGTACGAGGGAGGTTTATATGTAATATATATGCACAGTTTATTGCTATTATTACGAATGATATTTTACAGTTCTTCCTTTTAATTGAACTGAGAACGGGTTTCCATTATACCTGACTCCGATATAATAGAAGGCCATCATAATCGAATGGTTATAGTTGCATACTTGATAGGCAATAATTCTGTCGAGTTGTTTGTTCGAACCTTGTTACTACTAATGATTTGTAGTGTGGAGGGTCTGTTGCACGTCGTGGCTCAAAACTACAAGGTCCACTGTCAATAGTCTTAGTGCTCATTTTAACAGCAGCCTTAATAAACATAAATCAATAGATATAGTATAGATTAGTTTGAGATATTATTAATCTTCTTACATTAGAGTCCGTCGTTCGATATTTGATCAAAGCTAAGAAACCATCACGCAGTTCAAAAAGATGTTTATTCTTAGCCCTTCAACTGGTTTGCCCGTACGCTGTTCGGGCACGGATATTTTCTTCTTTCTATCTTCAATTTGCACATATTTTTCATTCTTATAGTGAGATTATTAGTGCTAGTGTTTTTAAGATATGCAGTTTGTCCATGGGATTGAAATACTTCTCAGCCGGGATTTTGTTTGTGGTGAAGGCGGGAATTTTTCATTAAAGACAGAAATTTAGATCCTTGAAAATATTCGATAAAGAACAGGGATTGGCGAGGCAATGCGCAATTTGTTGCTTAAGAAGAAATGAAAATGGAAAGATAATCCAAAAAAGCCGATATTTCTGTCTCTATTGTAATGTAAAACCTAGTCTTCCACCATGCTTTAAAATGTGTGTGTGTACACACACACACACACACACACACACACACACACACACACACACACACACAGAGAGAGAGATAGACAGACAGACACACACACACAGACACACACACACACAGACAGACAGACATGACACACACACACACACAATCCTCTCAACCGTTTGAAATGAGGTACAAATATGAAATTTTGTAAGAAGGAGAAATTCTTTAAGAAATATGAGGCATTTTCATAGCATGCAAAGTGTACCATAAGAAAGCAATTAGACCTTTTGTGTTCCACAACTACAAAATATTAAATAGAGTGAAAACTTTAAATTTAAAATTAAAATAAAATTCTTCCATTTCGCAATCTGTTAAGTATTATGCTTAGTTATATGCAATAAAAATGTACCTTTTTAGAACATTTTGGCAAAAACAACAACAACAAAAATGACTGCTAAAGGGTTAATATACGGAACAAATTTGATTTTTTAAATTAATATTTAATAAGACGCGCTATTGATGCCTTAGTTAAGAGAAAGGGAGATTATGAGTAACTCTGATTCTGAATTTCCAAGCACACACACACACACACACACACACCTATCCAATTCAGTCTGAGTAATTTTTGATTTTTCAGAGAAAGCCGAGTTTTCCTTAACATTTATACTAGTTTTTTATTAATTAATAAGTAAATGTTTTATTTGATAGTGTTTCTGATTGTGTTGCCTTTACTGAGCTATAATTAGAATTTAATTATAAAAATTATATTTTGTGATTGGGATACTATAGCTATAATAAAACAAACACGATCTTGTGTTTATTGTACTAGCATTGCTCCCTTTCAAAAAGCAAAAATAAATAAAATTAAGAATTAAATTACATAACTGTAAGAATTTTGTAGATTAGTATAATTGTATGTTAAATAATGTTTCTTGAATGTAGATCTTAGTTTTATATAAATTAATGTGGTTTTCATAGATTAACGCGGCAGTTTGACCACCTGACTGGAGCATCTCATGCCCCTCAGTGCCCAAGATCACAAAAACTAAATTCTTAATTATGAAGTATGTCTGATTACAAAAGATGTCTTTTGGAAATAAAAAAAATGTTTAAAAAAGGCCTAATATTTTATGTATTAATCTAAATCGTATGGCATTGGTAACTGTCACTGTATCACACACTGAAGAAAAATTTCAATTATTCCTATATGTTATGTGTGCTCCCCCTCTCCTTTGATGTGATTAGAATCAGGAGATCACATATAACGAATTTCTTGAAAAAGAAATATCTGTCATATTCAGTTTTTATTTAAAGCTGGACACGTTAGTCATCTTTTAAGCTATCATCGGAATAAAAATCTAATCACATTAAAGTTAAATGAAATAGTATATGTGTGATATTAAGATTTTCTTCTTTCAAGAATTAAGAATACTATTTCTAATTTCTGGACCGATGCATATACTTTGCAGCAGTGGTCTCCAACTCCCGATCCACGAATCAAATAGCACTGGGCCGCACAAAGAACATTAAATTATTTTCATTTTATTTACTGTGGTGTATTTTTCTCAGGTATGCGCTACCTTTTATGAAAATCTCTTTATATTCCATGTTAAATCTCTTTATGCTCATTTTTTGTGTGATTGTATTTTACACTGAAGGCTTGTTTAAATAGTATTAAATTAAAGTTATTAAATCAAAACAAATCTAAAATGCAAACAATCAACGTCCCCCTCCCCTCAATGGGCCGTGGTAAAATTATCAAATGCTGACCGGTCCGCGTCAGTAAAAAGGTTGGGGATCACTGCTTTACAGCATGTGTATATGTAATGCGTTTATTACAATGCTGCTCTTAAATACATATTTCATGTATTCATATATCTTTTTACGCGCATATTTTGTGCATTTTTATATGCATTTTTAATGCTTTTGTATTTTTTTGTTTAAATTTCCCTGCATTGAGTGACGACATTCTGTGTTTTGTTTATTTGTTCGAAAACGGAGAACAACTTGCCATGAAAAAATATTAGCTAGACCTTTATTTTTAAAGAATAATATATTTTAAACTATTTTCAATTATGACAAATGACGCAAATACATTTTGTTTGAAATTTACGAAATTCTTAATGCAGTTTATAAAAAGGCTTTCAATGGTATGTACAATGCAAAGCAGATAATTTATTTGATGTATCAAAATTAATAGTTGTATGACATTTTTGTGATCTATCTCTTCTTTTTTTTCGTTTTTTTTCTTACTTTTCTTATTTATTTTGTTTCTGATTGAGTTGTTTAGTTATAAAAGAAGTTAGCTGTGCGAATAGTTACAGAAATTAACAAATAAATTATGGTTGTCTCTTATTTAAAAATGCATTACTATGCATTATATAATTTATGTACGAGGTGGGACACAAAAAAAAATAAGACTGGTCTAATAAATCATTGTATTCGTACTTACAGAATCAGTTATCCATGACAGTATCACCTTCAAAGTAATTCTCTTCAGTATTCCCACATTTTTGCATTCAGTGCTGCCATTACTGATAACAGTTCTGGAACTAGGTTTTTGAAAGTCCCTTTAAGAGGTTTTCCCTTTTTGCCTGGATCTCTTCAACTGAGGTAAAATCGGCTCCCTTTCAGAAAGAATTAACTGTAGGAAATAAAAAAAGTTTCATGGGGCCAAATCAGGTGAATATGGAGAATGCCTATTATAGTAATGTTTTTACTGGTCAGAAAACGGATAGAGCCATGTGAGCGGATGCATTGATTTGGTGCAACATCGATCCATCATTCCCCAATTCTGGCCTTTTTTCCCCTAAATTTTTCACTAAGTCATTTTCGTGCTACAGTGTAGTAGTGTTGATTGACAATCTGACCACTAATGTGAGTGGTTACCTACTCATGTCTCGAATTTTGGCAATGTTTTGGTGTGTAATCGCTTACTTTGGGCGCCCAGCAGGTTCATCATTTTCCGCGTTGTTACTTTCCCCTGAAAACCTCTTATACCATTCAAACACATGTGCACAAGACAAAGTTTCATCTCTATAAGCCTCGGTTAATGTTTGAAATGTCCTCGTGGCCGATCACTTGAAACTTGATGTTGATCTGACATGTTCCCAGAAAAATGAAGTTGCACGTGTTCACTGAATGACGCTATACTCCCAACTGGCATGATAGATTAAGACGAAACTCGCCACGTGGATAGAGGAGGTGTGTGGGATGACGTCACCAAAAATTGTTGCCAACTCCACTCTTTTTTCAAGCTACACAGTCTCGTTTTTTTTGTGTCACACATTGTATTGTAACTTATACTACATTTATATTTTGCGTGTGTGGTGATAAATATAAACTTGTATTATTATTATTATAAAATTACTATAAATTTTTTTGTATTTTTGTAAGAGAGATCTCTGGCGTGTATAGAGGCTGATGTTTGTTACGTCTATCAAGATTCAAACTCTTCACTTTGGTGTGCTTGTGAAGTTTAAAGAGGGGGGTGCCGGCTTCGTCTCTTGATCGAGTTTTAAAATTACGAGATCGGTCGCCAGTAGCCATTGTGTCACATTGAAGTATGACTTTAATAAATCCCTGTTTCATAATTTATCAATAAATTATGAAACAGGGAGTTTTTCCCATAAACTATTTGCCACTTCTTTTTATACGTCTATTTGCTTTTTAGGAACTTGGTATAGCCAGTAATTTTTTTAGAGTTACCGTCCAGAGAAGCTATTGATTATTAAACAGTGAGAAAAAGTCAGAATTAACTTTGTATCAGGAATTAGCTATAAGCGATTGACTAACTATAAGTGGTAAAATGATATAAATACGATACCAGCATTTATATTACATTACCATTAATTCCAAAATCCTGTTTAAAACTTTTAGACTCCATTAAATTTAATGCAATAATCACCATTTTTCCAAAGAAAGACTGAAACTTAATGTATACCTATATTGCTCAAAAGCAGTCAAAATGACTGAATTGGGAAACAATAACTAATATGTAAAGAAATTTGTTTAAAATTAATTATTATTATTATTTGTATTATTTACAGAGTCATATAACAAGTTATTAGTAAATATTAACAATAAAAAAATTTACTTCACTTGAAAAAAAATATTCTAAAAAATTCTAAGAAATTGTTCATTATATGCGTAATTGTTTTTCTAATTCAAATTAAAAAGCATTCAAAACGACTCCCTTGGGCAATCTAATGTTAAACGAATTTTGTTAGAATCAGGACTTGAATTCATGACTCTATAGATTTAAAACTTGAGCTCTTAAAAGTCACTGTCCTTGTGTTTTTTTTTTTACCTATTTTAAGGAAAATGTTTACATACATCATACTTTAATTACATCAATAATTTTATTATTTATAATTATATTTTTATGTATTATATATTTTTAAATGTAATATAGTGTTAAACATAACGTATTATTTATATATATTGTTATATTTTCATTCATCACACTCTTTTACGTGCATAAGCCGCTGAGTTAATTATGGTCCGGTTTTGAGAATATAATGAGTAGCCACAAAAGAAACTTTGATTTCGCGAAATGCACATACGTATAAAAAATTATTCAGACTACTGCACATTATATCCACATAAGTCTTAAGCAAACGTGTGATTTTGACATCTCTCGATGTTGATTCATTAGTGTAGGTATAGTCTTCATTATTTGACCATGCATCCAAATCACGATGCTGATGCTTTGAAGTAATGTAGAAAAGGGATTCTTGATCTAGAAGATCAATTAGTTGGAATGAGTAAAAATAAATAAATATTTCTTTTAGTGAATAATAATTCGGATTTTTATTTCTTTTTTAACTAACTCTTTCACGACTAAGGGAAACGGTTTCCCCCATTTTAAAATTGATGATTGTCATATTAGACTGTAACCTTACCTGCATTTTTTATACAAAATTTCAAAACAGAGCGCATGCTGAACTCAATTACATAAGTTGGAAGGTCTAGAACAGGGGTCGGCAACCTCTTAGCTGTGGTGTGTTAAACTAATCTACCAATATGATTCAGCGTGCCACACAGTAGGATATTTTTGAAACAATTAGATTCCCGAGATAATGTATGCAGAGTTAGAGAATAGAGGTCAATAATTTAGATTTACAGTTTTCTTATATAATAATTTTGCCTCATTTTAATATATTTCTTAACATAAAAATAATCCGCATGGATTATAACTATTTCTTCGACAAAAATTTAAAATTGTACATTATGTATTTTTAAACATATTTATTGAAGTAAGAAACAGACAACGTAAAATATAAGTATTTCCCTTCATTATAGTTAAATAAATAGATAAATAAAAATTTTAATGCGTAACCTAGTAATTGCACCGCTCTACTTTCATATCGCAATATCCGGGGTATAATTTGTGACTTTCGACACGATTCTGAATATTCAGTTGATAAACAATTTCTTTGCTGACTCGAAATATTTGTCATATGAGGAACAATTTTTTTTATTTAGATGTATAGAAGCCTCTCTCAGAGCGAAAAAAGTAGAAGACATAAAACTTCCGCTCTTAGAACAATTAAATCTCTCCAGCACTGACTTTTAATAATTTACAAAAAAGCTGCAAATTTGTTTTTTGAGTTATTTTTCAGATTTTTTCGTAATTCCACAAATGTTCCTAATTCTGAAGATGTTTGTCAAATAAGGTCCATTACAAATTTATCAACTTCAACTATCAGCTACAAATTTATCAACTCAAAAATTGACAAATTTGAAGAGAAGTGCAGAGTGCTTATTGAGAATTGAAACGCGTGCCACAGGTTACCGACCCCTGGTCTAGAATAAAAAAAAAAAGAACTGTCAAATTAGTTGCCATTAATAAAGCATTCGGGTCTGTATTCTTATTCTTATCATTCCAGTTTATTGTGTCCAGTGTGTTTAGTAAAATATTGCTGTATTTTCTCAGTTGTTTTATGTTATTCGGTGAGTACAATTTTGTGCAGTAATAAACTATGTTTGAGCAAATGGAAACAAACGCCTGTTAAAACTACACATTGATTCAAAAAGCTACACATTGTTGTGTATTTTTCTTATGACAGTTATTTATTTTGCGTCTAAGCAACCTAAAATAAACAGTTACATACTAATATTCACTATTGGCAACAATATGATCTTGTAAGGGTTAATGGAATGAGTTACGAAAGTAATGACTTCAACAATCTCAAGATAAAGGAATGTTAAATATGAAGGGAAAAGGATAGAGTTATTTATCTAATAGGGTTATTAATTTTAAGAAAATTTAAATTTCTTATATGTAAGATGTATGGATACATTTGAACTAAATGTTACATCAAAATAACTCTAATTAAGCTATTTGCAATGGAGTTCATAATGCTAAGCCACTTTCAAACACGGAAGATTCCTGACATCGAGCATCAATAGAAGGAAATAATAGAGATATTTGAAAAATAAAAGAAAGAAATTTTATTCCTTTTTGTTGATTCAGTCTTGTTCTAAATTCATTTAGATCTCAGAGATTGAAAAATTATCGAATATTCGTCCAAACAATGATTATTGTTCTAAAAAATGATTCGAGCTTTGTATTTCGTGCCTAGAATAAACATGTGGCCACAGTGTAAACGATGTTTCAATCTGTTGTTGGAAAATCGTGACAAAAGGTCGATTTAATGAATAAATATAAAGACAACTGCTTAAATAAAAATAATGAAAACCAATGTAAGGTTATTGATAAAGCTATCGAGAGCCAAGATTGGTTGATAACATCTCTGAGTTAAGAAGATATACATTTAATAAATGTATCACGTGTTCTATGATTTTTATACCTTTTGCTGCAACCAATAGTTGTGTAGCATTTGCTATTTTGATTAATATACAAAAAGCAATTTATATTAAGCTGATTGTAAGGACATTTGAAGTAAAGTACAATAGCCTGTAGAAGCGTATATTGCTGTGCATTAACTTTATATAAACATACTTCAGATATTTTCATTGTTCATAAATAACAATAAAATATATTTGCAAGATGAATAGGTTTTATAGTAGAAGATTGTTTCTTCGCCATTCTAAATCATTCTTGTGGAAAAGAAAAACACTTAACGAAGATTGAAAAAGAGTTCCGTTTTAACTTTTATATGTAGAAATTTACCATAACAGAAGCATTGTATTTGCCAAATTGTGATTCAAAATAAATGCATTTTGTTCATCTTTACATGCTTATGATATACAGACAAAATGCATTGTTTAAAATTCAAGGATGCATAAATAGTAATTTGCTTAAAATTTATCGGAAATATGTATAAATTTTTGATGTAACTATTTATATATTGCTGATGAATTGCTTAATTCAAGTTTATTTTGTATATATTCGATATCCATCATTTTCTACAATGTATTTTATGTACACGTTTTAAATTTAATCTAACTTTTACGCATTTATCACAATTTCACGGTAAAAACTAATTAGATAGTATAAAACTATTATTTTTTAAAAATAACTTTTGAAATAAAATAAACATTTTTTTGTGGTAACGCGATTGATAAACCTTGTAAATATAACGTTTTAGATTATTTTCTGTTAAGCTTAACTATTTATCTTTAAAAAAAATTTTTTTTTCACCGTTAGTTGTAACGAAAAATGTTCTGATAAGGAAAGGCTTATTAAACTGTTGAACTTTTATCTTTTCATTTTCTAAAAAAAAATAGAGATGTGAGATTAATAAGGCACACTTCCCTTACAGTTGTTATTTATATACTTCTACGTAATTAATCATATTTAATTAACTTTTCCTTATGCCACAGTTTGTAAAATAAATTAAAACTAACAGTTTTTTGCTCTACTATTTTTATTTTGAAAGCTTTCAATAACAAGAATAGTATAAATTAATTGCGATGTAGAAAATATCAGATATTTATTAAAATCTGAATAATTTACATTGAATTACAATTTATGTGATATCGGATAAAGCAACACGAGGGCTTGGCGACAGACCTCGTAATTTCAAACCACGGTTAAGTGACTAGGACGACGTATAAGCTGGCACCCCTCCTCCAAACTACCCTATCTCACCAACAGGAGGACTTTGAAGAACGACAGTTTTAACGTGCATCAGCCACTTCATGCAGCGCATCCTCAGTGACACCACGATTAGAACTCATGCCACTCCGGCCACAACCTTGTGACCTTGACCACTGCTATCATTGCCACTGTGTTTTTATAAATATCGATAAAAATATTTATAATGCAAAATGATTATTATTTCTGAATAACTGACAATTTATTCTACAAGTACTTCTTTCTAGTGAACAATAAAACTATCTTTATTACAAAGTTATGATCTGTATTATGTTATAAAATATATTTGGATTTTTAAAGAATATTTTTAAATACTGAAAGTACTTTAGTAGTTTTTTTACAAAATTTTTTTGCTCTCTCTTCCAACGAACTTCGCTTTATATATATATATAGTTATAGAATAATACAAATCATATTTTCTTAATTTATTCATAGGATTAGAACAGAATGCGCGTTTTTTTTTGTTTGCATTATGTCTTTTTAATGTTAAGAAATTTCACACTTAGTGTTGAAATAATTTTCAGTTATAATTCTAACTCTCACTTTAAACACGCACACACACGAACGCGATCCTAGTATAGATTAAGGTATATTACAATAAAATCCAGCGTATAACGCGCACTTTTAACACAAAAAATAAGATCGAAATTTACGAGTGCGTGTTATACGCTGGGTATAAACATGATAGATTCAAAAATAAAAAAGAGATGTTCATAGAAAAACTTAGACTGATACAAAGATAGGTATAATGTTTATTTAAAAGAAAGGCCATACCTTATGAACTTAAAGGGTTGTTTTTCTAGAAATATACTATTGCTTCGAAATCCTGGGGTAATACCTCGAAAAAAATGGCTTTAAAACAATATAGCATTGCTAATGTACACATTGTAGGCTCCTTCGTAAAAAAGGGGGTGCGCGTTATACGGCGAATATACCTTAAAATTATAAAATGCAGTTTGTGAAAGTATAGGTGCGCGTTATACCCTGGATTTTACGGTAATTTTAATATAGATCTAGTATTGCTACGTTATAATAAAATTCAGATAATATCAGTAAAAAGCTTACTTCTTTTTTTTCCTGGAGTTTTAAATCAATCGTATCACTCTTTAAGTTTTGGTCGCTTCAAATAACGCTGAAGATCAACCTCGAAAACCGAACATTCTTTTTCTTTTGAAATCTCTTGTCAAGTCCAATTGGGCTAATTGTATACTTATCTCAAACTAACTAAGAACGGTATTTCTTTGTGCAGGTGTGCCTCCACCCTGTTTTGATGCTTTGACAAGCTCATTACAGTAGCATGAAGTGGAATAGGAGACGCAAAGTGGCAGCCGACGGGGCCCACTGGATACCCTTCGTAGAAAAAGTCACGTGGCCCTTCATCCTATTAGCACTCTTTTTCATTATGGACTCTGGAGCCACATCCTTAGGAACCTGGATGTAAGTATAGAGCTCTGATATGTTAATGATCATATGACAAATGACCACGTGTAATGAATATTTTGTTCGTCTGAGATTTGGTTTACCTGTAGATACGTTTAGAAAACGCCTTTTCTTCATTAACATAATTGATTTATTTTGGTTAACGAAATAATCCTTTTTGCCAATAGGTTATTAATCAAAAGTTGGTAATAAATTGAGTTCTTAATTTAGAATTTGGCAGTTGGCAACATGTTTTGTTTCGATGATGGAAGGAAGAGAAATGAATCTGGTATCAGTTGATGAATTTCTTGCTAAATGAGTTTATTGTTGCATTAGAATTTTTACTATTTCCGTAATAAAAATAAGCGTCATGCATTCCAGTACGGGAAATATATTTCTAATGCTGCAGAGATGTTCTAACTTTTATCAATTGGTTAATTATTTGAAATTTGGCAGAATCAATTCATCATACACATAGCAACTGATTTTAAATATTTCAAGTTATCTTACCTGACTAAATTGTCATCCAGATTTTAGTAAAAGGAAATATAATTAATCTCAAACATGAATAACAATTACAAGTAAATTCTTTAGAGTAAATGTTTGACAATAACACAGGATAATGTTTTATCAACTCATTGTAAATTTTGCAAGTGAATACAATTCGAATTGTTTTATGACTTAAGTATGAAGTTAGTATATTAAAACATGCTAAATACAATTTTTTTTGTAAAATTTTATGTTTTATAATTTATAAACCTTTTATAAATTACAAATAGAAAACTTGAATATAGAACCATATTTAAATTTGCTGGATCTGCTTCTTACGCATGTATTCCTTTAACTAATATTTGGATTTTTTATGATGTTGTTTGGCATGAGAAATACACCATGCGAAATATCCATTGTGATGTATGCAAATATGCATTACTATTTAAGTAGATTAGAAGAGATGGTAGAAAGGATTAGCCAAGAATATAACAAAGTGATAGTGAATGTGAGGGAATGTTCTGAAGCTTATTTCTAGTCTCATGGCAAAACTAATAAAGGAGATGATGCGAAATAGACCTACTTGCATATCCTTCAAGCTTAACTGCAGGAAAAATAGTACTTAAAAAAAGTGAGATTTATATTTGGTTAAACTTTGATTAGGTAAATACTAGCTCCACGCGTACGCCTAGATATTTTATGATATTAAGACAGCGTTTCTCAAACTTTGGGGCGCTCCCCACTTAGGGGGCGTGATTACTCTATGAGGGGGCGCGAGCATATAGAAATGTCTAAGACAAAAGATTATTTTAAAAAAAAAATATTAATTTACTGAAAGTAAACAAAATACATTCTGAGATAATAAAGAATAAAATACACATTTACACTGATCTAATATATACTACTTATAAATGTATCAATCCACAATGTATTTGATAACTAATTTAACAAAACCAAGTTAAGAACAAATTTAATAATTACCAGTGACCTTATGGTCTTGCCATACATAAAATTATATATAAAAATTAACACTTATCTTGATGATTTGTTCGGTTTATAATTAATCCCTTAATTGCCGATTAAAAGTTACGCAATTAACTCGCAATGCCATCGGACACACTGTCAAGGCTCTTTTATTGCATTCCATAGCCTTCGGAATAATTTATGGATAGAAGTGCACAGAAAAGGTCGTACTTTGAAAAGACGTATATATACGCCAGGGGAAAATAATGCTTTGGCTGAGTGAGACATTTACGTACACCGGTGGCACTTAAGAGGTTTAAGTCGTATTCTTGCTCTAGCATCGAAGTATAGTATAATTGAACTCAATACATTATTATTGTATGGAGGGGTACCGAGGAAAATTATGATTGAATATTGGGTCGCAAACATTGAAAGTTTGAGAAGCACAGGATTAAGAAGAATAAAACAGATATTTAAACTTCAGTCATATCTATCTTTATAACTGATCCAATGTCATCTGTAGTCCTAATCCAAGACAAATTCTAAAAATATTAGTTTCATTGCAATAGATTAATATAAATTATATATCTCTCTCTTATGCTAGTTTTGTTGCTGTATGAAGATTTTAATCACGAAAAATAATCAGTTACATATAGAAAAAATGTCATCTATTAATTAAAAATATTAACACACTTAATAATTTTCAAAGTCAATATTTGTATCGATATATTCTTTATTCCTTTCTTAGTAGATCTTTGATGCAAATTGTAATTATGGTTTCTGCTTCATTACCATTATTAATGTCAATTTATTTCGAATTGGCACTTAAATCTTAAAATTATGCAACTATTTATTTATCTCTTTGTAGATAAAAAGTTTTCGTGATGCTGTAATAAATTTATTGCGTACTATCGAAACAATGTCATCGTTCATGATAACTGGCCAAGTTGGCAGTCCCGATTTCGCATGTGTCGTACGCGCAGAATTGGCAACCATGTGCCAATACAGTTACGATAGTACATTATTACAAGCTCTCGCAGAAAAATATCGCATCAATTGCCTGGACTGGAATAGTTGCTTGAGAAGACAGGCGTTGTCTCATACGAAGACTTATTGACAATCAACGGAACTAAAAGCTCACCTTTCCAGGTAGCTTCAAGAGCTGCTGGTTTATCAAAATCTGAGGACTTTATCAATGAAGTGTTGTACGATGCTGCTTCAGAGGGGAATGTAACTGGAGCACCAAGAACGAATTTTGCGAAAAAAGAACAAATAAATAGGACTAGATAATACATGTATTTTACAATTTGAGCTATGAGTTGGAACAGTTGTGTAATTTATACAATGGGGGTTGTCCATCATTGGGTGGAAAGACGTATCCTTCCCCCTAGTGAATAAAATGTATTATACCTTTCCGCAAATGGATAGATGTACAGATGGGATTGCGTTTTCAATAAATTTGTGCTGTTTTTTTTACCATGAAATTAATTTCAGAATTCATGGTTCATGTATTTGCTAATAGAAAATTATTTTCCAGCCTAGGAAACTTTTTTTAATGATACAGGTTTTTAATTCTAGCTTATTAATTTTCATATTTATTCTTGATTTACGAATACTTCATTCGAAGAGTATCATCTAAAATGCCGAGGAACCGGTTACAGATATTACAAGATATCATCTTCTTTATTAAATCTTATATTAAAATATTCGTACTTGTTGAATTAATCACGAACTTTGTTAGAAGTTATTTTCATTCATTAGAAGATGGACCACACGCGGTAAGGTTTGTGTTAATGAAATTTTTATGTAAATTGAGTAAATATTTTATGGCATTAGTAAGAAAGAGAGAGAGAGAGAGAGAGTTCGGTTACTGGAGCTACTGGATATGATGAATTTGTCTCAATTGACTGGATAAATAGCCATTCTCATAATCAATCACTTCGTTTTTCAGAACAAAAAAAAAATTGTTTCATTGTTACAAAGTATTTTTTTAAGTTTTCCGTCTGTCATTTCTGATGGATGAGCTAATAAACATTGAAAACATTATTTTCGCCGGAATAATTTATGAAGTTTTAGCAAAAGACAAAAGTTTTTGCAATCTGCTTTGATTTTTTCATGAAATTAATAAGAAAAAAATGTTTCGTGGGTAAAACAACAATATAGTAGCATGGCATTTACTGAATATTGAGAAAAACTTCATTTTTTGTTAAAATAAAATGGCAAAAATGTTTTATCTCTCATTTTAATTTATGTGAGATAAATTTACAGTGGCTCTTTACTATGTGTAACCTGGATGTTAGTAAAAGTTAATTCATTATTGATTATGCGGAAAATAAAACTAACTTTAATTATCGTGCTGATCTTTTTTCTCATTTTTTAAACGAAAAAATTCAACTTTTTAAAAAATATAATCTTGTTTTTATTCTATACATACCTTATGTTGCTGTTGCTTATCCACTTGGCCTAGACTACAAACTAGACCAAGTCCAAGAGACCGTGTCACTTAATTAAATTAAAAACAACATCCTCCTCATTCAATAATTGCCCCATAGAGGCACCAATACATGCAATGATATGGGAGGGAGAAGTCAATATATATACCTTATAAATAATAGAATAAGAATCTTCAAAACTAACTTCGTGTACTTATTTATTGTTATCATTATTATTATTATGCATTTTGTTTTTGTATTAGATAATAAGTGCGAATCATACTAATAATAATTTAAAAATAATAAACTTCTTTCGAAAATTTTATATTTATATTTCATTTTATTGTTAGTAGTTTAATCTAATAGATTATACTAATAGCTTAGCTCAGTTGTCTTAAGCGACTATCTATAAATCAGTATTAAATTCATAGACCGATAATTTGTTTATGTTTTGCTGTAGAAATAATTCAGAATTGGTTGTAATTTAACGCTATTATCATTTTCTAATTTTTCTAGGGAGTACTGAATAATAGCAATATAATTTAATATTAAAGTACGCTTTCATCTGAATTCGAAATTAAAATTTATGGTCTTTATTATTGTGTTTTAGAAACGTTCCGGTTTATAAAGTGTTGCTTGTTTTAAGAGGCGAAAAATGGCTGAGAAATAAAATGTATTTATCTTACAGACTGTTAATGGTGTGTATGTGAAGTAAAAAATGGGAAAGATTAAATTAAAGATGGCACATTTAACTTATTACATAATTTTCCCAAGACGTCATATGTTTCTAAGTAAAATGGGGATCAAAAAAGCTATCTCTCTAAATTTTTTATCTTTTACGAATGCATTTAAAAAGAAATTTTTTCTCTCATTTGGAAAATTTCAAAGCTCATTAAGGGAATTCTTTAAGTTGATTAAAATATACCTCTTAGTATTTTAGATATTTTAAATTCCCAATGGATTGTAAACAGCTGTATTCTTTACATAATTGATACGTTTCCTATAATGTATACAAATGGTGCAGGGAACTTAAAATATGTTGCTTTTTTTTAGTATTACTTGGAAATTTAATTTAAGTTTCCCAAAGTAAAAAGAACTTAAAAAAAATAAAAAGTTAATGATTTATTTAAGATTAATTTTTTTTATAACCGCAAACCGAAAACTCCTTTGTCAACTCAGAGTTTTTAAACAAACTTTTCCAGTAACAAAAACTTTTCTGAACATTAAGAAGATTATCATTGTTTCAACAACTAATTTCCGCATCTGTCCAGGGCATAATATAGTCGGAAATCTTATAATTCGCCTCCATGGACTTTGCCGTGGCGATGACAAATTACCTGAGATTGCGCCAACAGCATTTTACCACTTAGAGACACACCGGCAACGTGGGACGAGATATTATGCCATTTAATTTCCCACAGGTGTTCTGAAAAAATACCAATTTAACACTTTGCCGACATTTTTTTGGTGTGCAAAGCGGTTGGCGCGTGTCATTATGCCGCCAAAGAAGTGGGCTGTGGTACTAATGTAATGACAGGTTTCAAGTGTCGCAGTTATTAGAGTCCACCCCTTAAACGATTCTTGATGACTCTCTTTAAGTATCACTTTTTCTTGCGGAGTAAGTGTCTAATTGACCTGCGTTGGCGTCTTTGTGTTGTGTTTACTCAGGGACCCTTTGGCTCTTTTTGGCGAGAAGGGCGTCTTTTCCGTTGAAGATTTAATTATGCGTTTCCTCTTTGACTTTATTATTAATGATAATAAACATTTAAGGCTGTTCTTTTACACGAGTAATGTTGTCGTATTGTTCGGGTGAGTCTGACTGTTACTTTGATGGTGAAGATTAAGGAAGATTTTTCTCTCTGTCTGCAACACAGTTTCATTAATTTTTATTAGAACGCGAGGAAGTCATTTTAACGGTGGTGAATCTTTTTTTAATCTATATAGGAAACCTTTTAAAAATAAAATTTATCATTTTCTTCGGTTTTACCCATTAAACAATGTGATTTGGTCGAATTCTAATATTTTTAACTTATCGGAGATAAATTTGCTCTTTTCTCATCGAAATGTAATAAACTTAATTGCAAAAAAACTTTTCTTTTTTAAAGTGGAGTATCATATGTTTAGCTAACAACTTTGGCAATAAAATATATACTAATGAAATTTTTCAACAAATAGTTTTATCTTTGATTAAATCGGATTTGATAACTAGTTGAAAATAATATACTACTCAATTAGAAGCTGTGAATATATTTGGAGTTGAAACTTCATTGTTATGTAAAAAGTAATTTCCACAAAAAAAAATTGACTTTTAATCAGTGAGTTTTGATTATATCTACACTCCATACATGATTCATTCTTCAACTGTTAGCTATAATGATATGAGAAGTAAATTTTTTTGCATGCATTGTGCAGTAAACAAAGAATTTGAAAATTGGATCATTAAAATAATTATATACACAAATATTTTCCCATTCTCATTTTGTTTGCAGTTGTCTTGTAATCCTCCATTGGAAATAAAAGAAAATATTTTCCCATTTAGTAAACATTTTTTTATAAGCTTCATTTTTCTAGAGTTTTTAATTATTTTTTTATGATTGAAAGTTTTTAAAAAAAATTTGCTTGGTCAAAAGTTTTTAAAATAAAAAAGCTGAAAATTCAAATAGTATTTAAAACTTTTACTATTTATTTTGTAAAAAAATAATTAGTAAAGGATTTTGAATCGATAAAATATTCTTTTTGTGTTTCTTTTAAGATAAATACGGTTTTTATAAATATAATTTTTACTAAAACTGTTTTTCGAAATACGTTAACTAATTGTTTATATTATAATCATGAATATTAGTATATCAAGTTGTTGTCATTTATATAAAAGATGAAAATATATATATTTATATTTATTTGGTTTTCAAGTAGTATCTATGACATTATTTTTATGGTAATTTAAGTTTAATTAGTATACACTATTTTGAAAATAATCAAATAATTGATTCTGAATTGATAAGCAGCAGAAAATACAAATGCGAACGGAAAAATAGACAACTATAGTTATAGAAGACCTAAAATTATCTTTATTAGGTTATATTCTGTCTTTAAAAAATAAAAGTTGTTTGGTAATGGAAATATTAAACATTTTCAAGTAAAGTAAATAGAAATATTCATATTAAAGAATTGAATATTATCCAGACATTCAAATAAAAACATAAAATTTTCATATAGTTTCTAAAATCTACGTTAAAACTAATATGGTAAATCCTTGGAATTAAGTATGTAAAGTTATAATGCCTATTCATTTAGATTGGAATTAATTTTATAGGAGAAAACTTCATGTATTTAAACTTTTTGCAATGCAGAACACATTTTTTAAACTTTAAGCATGATTTTGCATTTCTAAGGCTTAGTTTATACGTTCCTATATGAAACCAGGATCACAGAGTTAACATTTGTATTCCTATCCTTAAGTGTTTATTTTGTTTCGTCGTCTATTTTATACTAAATAGATTTTTTTTATGAAGGAACAAAGTGAGGTCTATTGTTTTATTTATGATTTGTTCCCTGATTAATGCTCACTAAGAAGTGGGATGACAAAAAACTTTGACATGTCCAACCTCCAATTGGCAAACAACCAAACGAGTGTGACATTAAGGTTAGCAGCTGTGAAAAATCACGGAAAAGGAAGAGAAAAAAATATTTTGAAACAGAAAAGGTAGTTGCGACTGAAAACACACAAGCAAAGCAATATACTGTAAACCTGCTTAGGATATTGAAAGTTATTTATTAAAAAAAATTATGGATTTGTACTCCAAAGTATGGAGGCATTAGATGAAACGGAATAAATGTATTTTTAATCAAGATTTTCTAAGAAATTGCTTAATGCATATCAGACTAAAAAAAAAAAAATTAAAAGCTACATTGAATTTTTTTCTTATTTGTGTATTTTATGATGCTAGCCTACGAAAAAAATTCTCTCTGCCAGAATTAAATTATAGCCGAGAAATTACAACAACAATAACCAGACTAAGGACAAAACATTTTAAGGGCATGAAGATTCTGCCTGATGGAATGCGGAATGCAGGCACTGCCCAGGCAAGCAACTGGATCCCAAACATCTTTTTAATTGTCCATCCATTGTTGGTGCCCTTTTTAAAATAGACAATGTCTACAGCATGGACATCCTATACTCGGATCGTGCCATGGATGTTGCCACGGCAGTGATTCACGCCTTTGGCAATATTTGGCTCTCTCATTTCTATATCTTTATTTTGTCATATACACCTTTGCACTTTGTCATACACGACAACAACAACATGATGCTAGAATTTGTTCAGTTTTATTTTCAGTGTAATGGTAAGATTTGCATTTCAATAAAAGTAAGAAGATAAACATAAGCTAATCACAAATTTAATGTATCAATTTTTTGTTAATAAATTAAGATATTGATTATTGAAATTATATATAAATTATTGTTATAAATAAACTCCCTTTTTAAAATACAATATTCTTAAAAAATATTAAAATAACTGTAAAAATGTGTAAAACTAGTGAGGGAACGGGAGATAATAATAATACTATTAGTGGACACAAAACAAGACAATCTGAATGATAATTTCTAAAAATTATTCTAGTAAGTTCCATTTTTTTCTTACTTTCTAGAGTATAAATGTCTCTTCATTTTTACATTTGTATTAAAGTCGGCCTTCAGTGACCCTTTTATTCTTTAATTTGAATTTTTACATTAAAATATCTAACGTGATGCTAATATTTTCTGAATGAATTCTTTTAAAATATAAAAAAGAATTAAATACTTTCAATATCAAAGTGTACTACTATTTTTTCTATAATATTTAGGGTTCAAAAGCATTATTTCACTGCTAATGAGTTTCTTTAAAAAAGAGAAGGAATATATTAAAGAACTTTAAATTAATATTATATATAAAGAGAGTAATTGTTTAGAGTAAAATTGAGAGTAAAAAACAACAACAATAGAAATGCTGGTGGCGTAGTTTTGAACTTTGGTAAAGTGATAAAAATGCCACCCGAGCTAGCACCCTCTCTTCAAACTACCACATCATGTCAATGGGAGGACTTTGAGCCACGATAAAAATGACATGCTACTGTCCCTCTAACTAGTGGCACTAGGGTTTGAACTCATGACATGCTGGCTACGAATTCGGGATATTAAACATTAAGCTCCTGAATCCACTATATAAAGAGAGAGAGAAAATTATATATACATATATACACACACACAACGTCTACTTAGTAAGCGAATATTATATTAAAATATTATTTAAATCTCGCTTAATTGTACCAATTGCAATAAATGAATATTCAATTTCAAAATATAGAATTTCGGAAAATTGATGCTATTTTAAATATTTCTCGTAAGAAAAGATTTTTTAATTTTTTTTTTTTTTACCGAGGCATATAATTGACATATTGAAAAAGGAGTAGGCAACCGATTAAAGTTTGAAACGATGTTTTTTTCCAAAATGCGCTAAGAAAAAAAAATTGTTTTAAAAACATAAAACGTTTTTACAAACTTAATTGTTTTAGATCATTTTTATAAGTATTTGAACACCTTTAAAAATAAAATATTTTTCTTTTCATGAAATTATCAAAAAAAAACGACCCTCGAGAAGTCAAAAATCGATGACGTCCAAACAAACTTGTTGACGAACCTTCGATCTTGGCTTTTTCTTTCATGTGAACCGCTTTCCGGCTTTCGACGTTTTCAAACACTAAATCACCTGCGTAGGTATGCCCACCCCTCATACGTTTCAAGAGGGGGGATGAAGTGCTGTTTGCTATTCAGTTCCTATCAGGGCCCTCTTTTCATAGACAGGATAACCTCACCCTCTCTGAGATTTTAAGTGCTGCGTCACAAAGATGCCGACTCCACATTCGTCAATCGTAAAGGAAAAAGCATTACCTGAGCGGAGTTACACTTTTGCTTGGCTATAAATGAGGCTCATTGAAAAACAATTAGCGGCTATTTTGCTTGGCGAGTTTTTGATTTAATGAGCCATTAGGTCTCTAAGTAACATAGACCTAGCAAAAAATTTAAGGACTTTTTCTGGATTTGGTGTACATATGGTGAATAACTTTTAAGCAATTTAAATTGTTCAGTTAACAGTAACTATTACACTTGGTGTAAAATTAATGGATTTATTTTGAAGCATAATAAATTGATGTTTTATGCTAATGTTAAGAGGTAAATAATTTATATTTTCAACCGAGCGATTACTTAAGATGTCTTCATTTGAATATAAAATAGGATGATGTAGCATTTTTTATTCAACGCACCCTTTTCGCAGTCAACAGCTTCGAACAACGGAATAATATTTTTGAGTGTTTATTTAATTATACTGAATAAACTAAATCTGTTCAGGAAAGTTATAAATAATTCTAATTTTTTTTTTATCACACACAGATACATAAAATAGCAATACTTATATGTTATTTTTAAATTACAAATTAAAAAAACATAAAAAAGAATAAAGTTACTCAAAGAAATAATTATGTGTAAACCAGATTTAAGGAATAATTTTCTTAATTTTTTTTCCTTGTATGTATAACATCCTAATAATTTAGTTTCTAGAAACATTATTTTGATTTAATAAATAAAATTGACAGGGAAAAAATCATTCATGACTATTTGTTAATTTCTAAGCAATTGAAAAACTGCAATGGGCAAATTATTATTGTCTTAAGAGCAAAAATAAAATTTAAAAATACAGAATAAAAGTTGCGAAATATTTTAAAATAATTAATTAAATTACATTTAAATTAGCAAATAGAAAAATTATCAATTTTTATGTTTCGTATGAGTTGGATTATACCTTGCAGAGTGCCCAGATGTTACGAATTCATCAGGATTCTACACTTTGTTCGCTATATCGAGGTCCAAACAAAATACAAATTTTTTTCACTTACCTTTTGGGAATTCTATAATAAGCAACTATACAAAAAATATCCGTAATTGGAAATTACATAGTTTTTATTTAACAGCTAAAAATACTATTAGTGAATTATTACGCATCAGTTAATTGGAAAGTTTAAGACACTGGCTAATTGATGTTTGACAATCTTTTTGATTTCTGACTCGTCCTCTTTTTTGACTTCGTCCTAAGAAGAAAATACTACGTCACTTAAATCCTGCTGCATAAGGTATATTTTCACAATTTCCAAACAATCTAAAGCATTAGAAAATGGAGCAGTTTTGATAGGAGCTTCTTTATCACCTTCTGGATCAGAATAGCTATCCATTGGCTCCAACAAATCAACATTTTCTTCAATTTCAATTGTAGACAGTCCGTCATCAAGTGTAACATAATCGTTAAAATTTTAAAATACCTCCTGTGTTATGGAGTGGATGAGGTATATATATATATATAAGGAAGAAATTTACTGCCCTATTCAAAACTCCCATGATAAGTTACACTCGTGACTCATCAGCATCCGTAAAGTTTAATAATGGTCTGCACCCTTTCCCGCCGAAATTTGTTGCTTACAAAAAAAAGTCTTTTTTGTTCTGTCAAAAAAAAAAAAAAAAAAAAAACGTCATTAAAAAAAAGTCATTAAAAAAAAGTCAAATTTTTTTCTAATACAAACTAATAAAAAAAATTCAACTGTTGGAATAAAGGTTTCGTTAACTAGGATTTTTGCCTTCATTTTAAGAAAGGAAAGAGAAAAATTAGGTGAATTGCAAATTTGTTAAATATGGGTTTGGTAAATCAGGTCCAACTGTATATACAAAAAGTTGCTAATTAATTATTGTAATTTATTGGAAAAAACAATTAGTATTCTAAAAATAATCGTGCATTAATATTTATGCGTTTATCATAGATATATTAATCCATAGGTAAGTACTTCTTTTCAGATCTCTCCGTATTTATAACAAAATAATAAATGTATTTCATGCATTAGAAAATTCAAATAAAATTTGACTTATTAAAAACATTGAAGTATGCAGTATGTTGGAAATGTAATAAAAGCGCTGAAGAATGCTTGAGGAGAAATATAATTAATGAACACTATTATGGAATATTGCATGCATTTATAAAATCCTGAAAATCTTACTAACTCTTATTTGAAAGGGAATATTTTTGAGCTGTTTGAAGATAAGAGATGAGTTTTTTCCCCTCATCCAAGCTTACTAATTGTAAGCGGCATCATTTCTATTGAGTCAAGAGTTTGAGTCCTGATACCAGTAAACTCACTTCATGTAGAATAGGCTGACGTACGCAAAAACTGTTGGAACTCAAAATTCTCCCGTCTGTGCGGTGTGGAATTTTGGAGAGTGATGTCATCTTTTTTCGTGGTCTGTTGCCAATAGCCTTCGTGTTGTATTCAAATACGAAGTTTGTAAGCAGTCAAACCCCCTAATTTACTGAAAACACAAAAATCTTTCGAATATTCACCAGATCGTTACTCATGTATACATATAGCTCTTTTACTTAGGATCCAAACATGGAATACTTTCGAGGTCACAAAGTACTTCTACATTAATATCATATACTGTATGATATCATTAGTTCCCTTTCTTTGCTCTCATTTTTTTCTTATATATAATCATTATTCAATTTACTACACATCAATGGCGCACACAAGGAGGAGGGTCAACCGGTCAAGACTCCCTTCCTCACTTTTGATTTAGTACGTAAAATGTAATTAAGTATTTGTTAGTAATAATTTATTTATTCAGTAATTTATTTATTATTTTTTTTGTTCCCGGTAATCGACAGAATCGAAAAAATATACTTGACGGCGTATTAGGGTATGATACGAGAAGAATGGGGTACTTTCGACGTTGGACCCCCCCCTCTCTCCCTGAAAAATATATGTGTGTACCACTGCTACACTTTATTGTTCATCCAATTCATTTTAGAGAACATGTAATATTTCTTACTGCGATTTGTGCATTTTAATTTTTATGAAGCTTTAAAGACGTTTTTTTACTTAAAATAAAAAATTTTAAATTTTTATGATAAAAATAAATATAATAATATACATTTATATATACACACTTGTATAATAACATTGAAATACCTTTTTTTCTGAAGAAGCCTTCCCGATATAAATTCTATTTTTTGACATTAATGTCAGACAGCTTCAAGGGAAGTTATAATCCTTTTAATACATCTTATCGAAATAAGAAATTTTATAAAATTAAATGTATCTTTAAAAAAAGATGCAGAATTTTGTTTCTCTCAATCAAGCTCAGAGCGCCATGAAACCTTTTAGTTTTGTTTTCTATACGTTTCGATACTTTTTGAAAAGCTCTACACAACGTTTGAACTTTTGTAGATGGAAAAAAATTTATAGCAAGAAATGTTGCTCTAACATCAACATAATTATCTGCATTATTAATGTCTTGTATGCATGAGGTGCTCTGATGCTGCTATATTTTTTCAGTTTACTTATGCACGTCCTCCCATGGGAAAACTGATAACAGATTGAAATATTTGTACCGAAATGTACAGTTAGTAATTCTCAATGAGCCGCTCCCATGTTTTTTCTTACCTGATAAGGTAGGTAGCTCTACAGCCCCTCCCGCACTTAAAAAGTGTATGTTTTCACACTGCGATATTAATTGGTATACCTGTTCATCATGTTTTTTGACATGAGATGCTATCGTAAAGAGTGTTACTGTAAAGATGTATAAGTAATTACGCTAATCGAAAAAGTGTTTATTCAAAACCCATAAAAGAGAGAATAGTGATGTTTTCTTAAATCTTTTTCAGTTTTTTCCCACATAGGTAAAACAATCTTATTTAACAGAGAATATGTTTTCATTTACCTCAAATTTAGTCTTATTTTTATAAACTAATTCATTAGAAATCAGGATGACAATGTTTTGGAGTATAATCAAGTACGTTTTTGAAATCGTTCGTAGATTCAATTTTCAAGAAAATATTGCTTGATAAAATACATTTTTGTTTAATGTGAAGATTAAGCATAAGAATTTAAATGAATTTGTGTGTGTGTGTGTATTATTTATTTGTTTTTTTTTCTGAGCTCTTTTTTCATATAACAAGTAAATGAGAAATATGCAGGGAAATATTTAAAAATATTTTTTCCTTATACTTGTTTAACTTGTTTGCTTAGAAGTCAAAACTCTTTTTGTCCCATCTCATATTTCAGATGAAATACATATAAATTTATTAAAAAAATAATCGTTTTAGTATAGACTCATATCAGCGATTTTTTTCGCTATCTAAATTTTTTTAATTAAATCGTTATTTTATAATAGATATTATTGACACAAATATGTTTAATAACTTAAGGAATAAGGAAAAAATTCAGCTTTTAAAAATGAATAACATTCCAGTTGTTTCATGTGTGTGAATAATTTTTAAAAATATAATAATGTTTTGCTAAACATATCTGCAAGAGATATTTTTTTAAATTTATTTTAATAGGTTATGTTTTCAGACTTCAAAAAATTATAATTGCATATAATTGTGTACTTCACACAGTGCATTTCAATTCTTTTTTTCTCCCACAAAAACATTAATATTTTTTTAAACTCATTTTCAAATTTTTATTCAAAGACTGAGGTAGAGTACTGAAAGGCACATAAATGTATTTTGAAATGCAAAAATCATTTCATTGAAATATTAATGAAAGTTAAATCTATTTGTTCTTCCGTAAATCACAAAAAATTTTACGTAATATTTGATACGTAGTAGTCAAGAAGATTTTTAAAAAAAGAAGTTAAAACTCATCATGTCAAATCTTTTTAAAAATTTTTGCATGACCTGTACTTTTTAGAGTTATGGACTCATAAATAGAGAAAAGTGTTTATGTAGTCTATCTTTAAGAATGAAGAAGTGGTATCACTCCGAAACTGAGAGTGGAGTCTATACATCTACGACAAATTTACTACTTTATCTTGTCACAACTATCTTAAGCCCAGGAATGAAATGGAAGGATACTCAAATGGGGCTCTCAGCGCTGTTTCTTCCTGCCTAATCACCGAAACAAGTCTAAAGAAATACGCATACCGTAGGGATTTCCAAAATAAACTCTCAAAATATTACCCTACCTAATGCTTTCAACCTGTTGACAGGCTTTTTTAACCCTCTCTTTTTTTGTGAATTATTTGCAATTTGGACTCTTACCAGTCCTAACACACGAGTTAAGTTGTCATGGAAGGATTCGTTGAACCATGGAACTGAAGACGCCCAGTTGCTGAGTGCGGATCGGGAAACGTTAACGACTGGGTTTACGCTGTGTAATTTTATCTGATAATAGCTGTTATCCTTCCAAAATATTTTCTTTTTTTTTGTACTTGAGGATAGAGGGAGGTTTGAAAAATCTTCCAGATGGCAACTTGATTAGGTTTAATTCTTGTTGTTGGATGCTTTTATGTCCACAGACATAATTTAGTGTCAAAAAGCGAGAGGGAGGCTTAAAAAATTACCAGTTTCTTTGTGAAATTTTATTTTTTTTTAGTTTGTGAGTCTCAGCGGAACGTCTTTTGAAGTTTATTAAAGCTTATTTCAGTAAAGGTATTATGTTATTTTTTAAGAAAATTTTGTTTTCAGTGATATGGAATATGGTCAGATGTTTAAGTTATGATATATATGCTTAAAATGTTTATTTACAATTTATATTTTAAAATAATGGAATTATTTATTTATTTAAGGTTTTCTAAAAAAATAAAATATAGGTTTGAAACATTTTTAAATTCTAATTTTCGTAGTCTGTGGAGAGAAGCATATTTTATTTTGCTTCTCATTTAGCTTCGTATGAACCAATTATTATTTTTTTTTTGGTATACAATATATCCCCTTTTTCGTTTTCCTTATTGTATGCGAATATTGTGCCTAGTAAAACTTAGTTCTTTTAGCTCCAGCATTTTTAAGGCATCCGACTACTTGTGACAACTTTTTTTTTGAAAAAATAGAGATATGGGTATTTTTTTTATGCTTTTAGATTTTTTTAGTAATTTTAAGAAAAATATGCTGAAAATTAAGAAGAGAAAAATAAATTATTATAACTAAAATGGGTAAAAATTGACAAAAAATAACATAAACGTGGTCTATTCTGTACCAAATGTTTATGAACAAATTTTCAATTTTTCAATTCTGATGTGTTGCTATGTTATTCATTGTCGAAATGACTTTCAGAATAAGAGATATTGTAATTTTTACAAAAACTAGAGCACTTTATCTCAATTACTATATGAAATTGCTTAAAAGAACAGTGATTATATTCACATAAGGGAATGCAAATTTTGTAGTAAGAGAGTAAGGTCTGGATGTTAAAACACTTTTATTATTATACACAAAAAATTTCGGTTAATTATTTTCAAAACTTTTTTAGCAATCACTGGCCCCGTTTGAGCATTTTTTTTAAAAAAAAACACACATTTCAAGTAAAACGCATTTTAAATTATGACATCTTGTTTAAAGTAATGGCATATGCTTTTACTAAAACACTTCTAGTTTTTGTTCTAGAGAACAGAAAATAATAAACTTGGTATTTTTATAAAGCTAATAAGATGGCCTATAAAATAAAATCATTAAGCGATTGTCAATTTATGGCAAAATTTACAATTCTAGAGTAGTCGGATGCCTTAAGTTAAAAATCGTACTTTTGTAAAACATTTCAAAACCTTAAAGTTGTCTTATAGTTTTAAAATTTAAATGTATATAATTACGATGATTAGGTAAATTGATTTTAATGCTATGACTTATTCAACATAAAAATATAATTGTTTGTTTAATGTTAAAAATATTTAAATTCGGCTACTTATCAATAGGTGAAGACAACTTTAAGCGATGTTTCACGCTCCGAAAAATTCATTACTTATGTTATATCTTCCACAATTCAGTGTCAGAAGGAATTCCAAGCCAAATGAATCAAACAGAATATTCTCGTTTTTGTCCAAAAAATATCAATTTTTAAACGTGTTAACTGAAATCATAAAAGTGTAATACATAATTTAATTTAGGGAATTAGAAGCCATTCTATAATCTCGGCAATGACATTTGGTGGCGCTTTGATTGCTATTTTAAAATAATTTTTTTCATGTAATTTTATGTCATTTAAAATTGCCTTTTCTAAATAACTTTATGCAATAGTTAGACAAGAAATGAACGTTATCTTTCTATATAGTGAGAATTAAACCCTACATTTTAAAGATCGTTCTTTAAAGATGTTCTGGAAATTGATTTAGTATTCAGTATGCTAGTTAACTGATACCCAAGAATGTCACAAATTGTGAGTCAGAGATAATTGTATTTGTTCTGGGTGTTACACAGAATTTCTGGCATTTAATTTTTTTCAACATGATGTATTCTGTTTTGATTTGTCCTGATTTATGCCTCAGAGACTTGAACATGGACAAGTTGTAATGTGTGTCTGTTCCTACCTCCCTCTAATCCCCCTTGTCTACTCTCGGACCCGGCTAGATGTGTGGGGAGAACTGAATAATCAGTAGACATGATTCACTCTAATTATTTTACTGTCACAAAATTTCAAGCAAGCACAATAATAATCCAACTAAGATTGTTGATCAAAATTAAGAGTGCAAAGGTGAGACTAGTTAGCTTGGATATAATAGTTTCGGACCCTTAACCGATTTCTACGATAACCCATACAAGCTCTATTTCAACTCAGACTTGTACTACAAGTTATCTTCTAACTTCTATTTAAATAATGCTTACGATACCTGTACTCTTGTAAAGTCGAAGTCCTACTGTTGAGGCGAAAGCTTATACTTGACGAGATCAAATCCGATCCTCACTGGGAAATCTTCAATATACACTTTTATAAACTTAGTTCCGCACTGCAATAACTCACAATCCTCCACTCACTAACTCTCAAAACTCGCGAATACAGAATTTATATAATAAATTTAATTTGCATAATCATGTTTTCTTACCTTTGGTGAAAGTTGGTTGAGAAAAATATTTCCCTAAAGGAATCTCCGAGGAGTAAGTGGAAGGCACCGTATAGATCCGTCACAAAGTGATGAAGAAGCCCTGAGAATTTTCGAGAAGATCTTACGTTGTATTCTAGGTGAGGAACAAGTGAATGGACTATGGAGAAAAAGATCTAATTTAGAACTCTATAAAATTTACAAACAACCTGGTATTGTAAAATTCGTCAAATTACAGAGACTTAAATGGGCTGGTCATCTGGCTGGACTGAATGAAGATCGTTATTGCAAATAGACGTCTCGGGGCAGACTCCGCTAAATTGTGTCGAAAAAGGTCTTAATATTTTAAAGGTTAAAAACTGGAAAATATTTGCCAAAAGTAAAGATGCCTGGAGAAGACCAGAGCCGCCCAGGGATATTAAACCATTGAAAAATAGGAGTAATATTCAGTTTTAAATCTTAAGCGATAGAATGATTAAAAGTTATTTATTGAAATGAAATTCATTATTTTGCTGCTTTGTGAAACTTAATATTTTAGATCTACACTTCAAAACTATACTTTTAAGAATGATTCTTATATTCTTAGACACCTGTACTCAAGCATGGAATAAAGTTATAATTTAAATATTCTGGAAACACATTCTATATATATCTTTGTGGGAGAATGGTAAGACTATTTAAGGAGCTTGCATTAAAAAAAACCCTGTAACAAAAGCGCCCAGATGTAGTTTTATTTTAAAAATTAAGAAAACCTCTTTGGTATATGAGAGGGGTTTGAGCTTCGAAACCCCTCACTTGTATAGGCCATTGATGATTTGGTGAACTTATAGATTCAAAGATCAACGATTTCGAAAACTAGAAAAAAATTATTTTGACAAGGCAACACACATACCAAATGTATCATTTGTACTGATGTGTTTAAAAGACGTAGTTTTACTCAATTCCTACTATTAGCCCACACCTCTCTCTCTCTATATATATATTTATTTATTTATATATCTTGTTCAAATTTTCAATCGTTAATAAAATACTTTCTATTTTCATCCAATCACGTACAAATAAATTTTTTAAACTTGTAGTGGATGATACTTGATGTTAATACAGATTTTTTAAAATATTAATTCATTAAATGCCGGTTAATTAATTAAATTAATTACCGGTTTTTGGTACCAACTTAGATTCGTCTTCATTGTTGTAACAATGTAACTGTAAACACAATGACAAAAGTTGTCGTCGAAAACCGGTTTTTCAGCCAAACTAGTCAAACCGGGTGTGCATTGTTACAAGTAGACAAATCATGCTTTTTTCAATTCCTACTATTAGTTCACTTTCTCCCTATATATATATATATATATATATATATATATATATACATATATCTTGTTCAAATTTTCCATAGTTAATAAAATTCTTTCTATTCATCCATTCAAAGTAGGAATTTGACTTAAATTTTTTTTCTATTGTTTACTATTCTATTACTTGTATCCAAGGCTAAATATTTTTTTATAATTGTCAATTAAACCATTATGTTTTGTCTTAGGATATCAATTATTTAACCAACTGGTCCTTCAATAAAACTGTTTTTAACTCATTTGGTAACAAACGGAGAGCATTTACACTTAAAAAAAAAGAAAATGAGTTTCATTTAATTTTTTATCTATCTAAGATAATAAGCTTTGGCTTTCAGACTAAGAGCTATGTCTTACAGTTGCTTTAAATTGTATACAAAGGAAATGCAAGGAGCTTCTAAAGGGAAGATTTGTCATCAGGGAACGTGAAAAAAATTCGACCTCAGACAGACATGTTAAAATTAGAAAGCACGAATAATGAGATAATAAATTTTCACATGACCCAGCTCTTGAGTGTTTATCACATTTAAGACCTCTAACTATCATTGTGTTGCTCTGAGGAGCAGCTGTTTGTTATCAGAATTGTAAGATGTAAATTAGAATAATATTTATATTAACGGTTATATAAGTAATAATTTAGTATACACAAAATTTTTTTAATTCTTTCTTTTATCTAATTGAAAACAATGAGAGAGGGGAAAAAATCAGTCTTAGTTTTGTGTATTTATTCTAGCTTGAAAGTAGGTAGTTTTAAAATATAAAAAAAAAAAATACTGAATCGAAATTCAGAATTTTCTTTGTATTAAAAAATTAACATGTGAAAATTTTTGCTTTAAATGAATCATTGAATTTGCATTATTCATTAATTTTTTTCTCTCGTTTTATTTTCGTATATTAATTTTGCATTTTTTAAATGAAATCTGGGCATTTTTTAATAATATATAAAAATATTACTATTATTTTTTAATAAAAATGTTTTTTTTTCTTCTGATTTATATGCTTCAAAATTGCACAAAATATTTTTGAAATAATAGCTCTCATCGTTTTTAGAAAATTTGTTTCTGAATGAAATATGTTAATTAGGCAAATTAATTCCTTTAATTTTTTGTAATTTGTTAACCTTGATGGTTCAATAGCACAACAAAAATAATTAAAAATATCAACAGGGAAATGCGAGAATTATACTCATATCCTCTACGGCTCAAAATGAAATATGTTCTAGAAAGTTAGAGTTATATCAATATCGCACTACAAAACTGTACAAGGATTTGTTGATGGGCCTTTTAATTTTGAACCATGATCAAATGACAAGGAGGAAACCTGAGCAGGCACTCCCTCTCCTAACTTCAACACTATACCATCCAGAGGACGTTTGAGCCGCGATATATTTAACGTGCAGCGGCCCCTCTACACGGTGGGTCTTCCTTAGCATTAAGCTCGAACTCATGACACTTCACAGCCACGAGTCCATGACTTTGACCACTAGTCAACCGTGACCACATTAGATGTTCTAAATTAACAATTTTGTTTTTAAAAGTGAAATATTTAATTAATAATGAATAATAAATATTCCTATACATGCATAATTGCAAATGCAAATTATTCATCCATAAATATATTTTTTTAAAGCAAAAATATCTTCCTGGAGGAATAAAGTATAACATGTTATAATTTTCCTTTTTTTTTTAAAAAAAAAAGAATATAATACGTTATCTATATTTGTTTTTATTTATGTTTATGGCTCACACAGAAGATTCGCCGTTTATGACCCGCTCACAACAGCAAGCAGAGAGCACAAAACAACATAAAAAAACATACAACACAAAACAACATTGGAAAAAGCATACGCCTTTCACCAATTTCAATGAAGCAACATGCCTTTTATGATTGAGTCTAAGTTCAGCCAGTAGCAGTGATTGGCCGAGTACTGATATCTGATATTTAGCTCCTGCAAAGTTGTCTTCTTCATGGACTCCCAAGCTGCAATTTTAGCTTTAAGTAGTAATACACTAACTGACTGCCTTAACACAATTCAGTACCGAACTAAAATTGTCGAGCTAATCTCATATGGCTGGACTGTGGCCTTACAGTGGGTCCCAAGTCATGTTGCGATCCCCAGCAATGAGAGAGCTGACCAAAAAGCTAAACAGGGAGCCGAGTCGTCTCAACTGGAAGTCCCCTTGACTCCCAGAAGAGCAAAGAGCATTATTTCCGCATTCATTGACAAATATACTACCGTGATCCAAAGAAACCAAGAGCCTTGGAAAGCTATGGGAAACTCTGGCCACTGTGGGTCCAATCCCGAGGCACCTGGAGAGAGCCGAGGCTGTTGCCCGCTTTCGCCTCACCACCGGACATGACGTTTTGGGAGTATACCTCTACTGATTTGACCTGGCTGCTGACGAGGCCTGCCCACTCTGCGGCCATGCCAGAATGGATGGAGACCACCTTCTCCAATACACTGGACTCGATGAGTACCCGACTGACGTCATCGTCAGTCGGTACTGGGAGGCTCGGCGTCAAATGGTCAAGAAGCCAAACACGGGTGTTGGATAAATAAATAATGATATCTGGAGAGAACAAGCATTTTGTTACAGAGCTGTACATCTATGCATGTGTTTGACAAAAGTTTCATGAATGATATGGGGTATAAACAGGAGATCTTAGAGCCCTATGTTTGACTTTTGGAAAAAGCAGTTTGTCCTGGTTTCCTATTAATGGACTGAAATGCTAGTCTACAAATGTCGCAGCTGCCGACAATTATTTGGAAAGTGAGCATATTTGTTCTTTAATTGACCAGCCAGATCTCTGGAATATGACATTGACAGAACATGACAGAGTGACAGCGACGTTTTTGGGAAAGCAATTGTATTTCGTCATCTCCGTTCAAGAATCTGCTTCCTGTTCAGTATGCCGTCACACTGTGCAATGTTTACCTGTAAGAGGGAACACCATACACACCGTATTAGAATTATTTTAAGTTTTATATAATAATGTGGATTTTAGTTAACCGTGCATTATGAGCTTTACTGATGATCATGTACAAAAGTATAACAAATGACTTTTGCAAAACATATCTTTCTTTGTTATAAACGTGTATTCATGCCAAATTTCATTAAAATCTGCCCTTTAGTTCTTCAGATATTTGACATAATGTACATATTCTCTTAAATTCGTACACGTATCTTCATATATAATTCAGCAATCTTATTTTACTAAAGGCTAAAATTTTCCTGTCGTATTACTGAGTCTATTCCACTTTGTCCTGTGCTGTCTTACAATTTCCATGCTTATTGCTTAAATAAGCATTACTGTAAATTAGTTCATTATTAATAATTATATGTATGTGTGTGTAAAATATATTAGTACAAAAAAGTAAGAAAAATTTGGATACTATTAATAAATATATAAACATTTTATATATGTATATTACGTATGGAAAAAATGAAATTTAGTATATTATACTCTCCTCAAGACCCAAGAAACAAAAGGTAAGGGACTCTCCTTAAAGCAGCGTTTCTCAAACTGTGGGGCGCTCCCCCATAGGGGGGCGTGATAACTCTACGAAGAGGGCGCAAGCATATTGAAAATTTATTAAAAAATTATTAATTTACTGAAAGTAAATAAACAAAATACATTCTGACATCATAAAATATAAAATACACATTTATACTGATATGATACACTTATAAATTTATCAGTACTGCACAATGTATTTTATAATTAATTTAACTATATTCAGTTAAGAACAAGTTTAATAATTAACAGTGACCCAACGGGCTTGTCATATATAAAACAATATACACAAATTAACACTTATCTTAATAATTTGTACAGTTCGTAATTGATCTCTTTACTTTTGATTAAAAGTTACGTGATTCACTTCCTAATTCCATCGTTTTCCTCGTAGGCTAGCATATGTGATATATTGGTGGGGGGTGAAAAGAAATAAACAAATTCTCTGAAATAAGTAAAACCTTCGCAAACACCGTCAAGTGCTTTTTATTGCATTCCAAAGACTTCAGAATAATTTTATGGATAGTAGTGCAGAGAAAAG
>BMAO01039511.1:49029-68721 GCA_019973975.1 Trichonephila clavata
AAATGGATTTCGGTGCTTCTTTTACAAAAGTTTTTCACCACCTTATTTGTTCTTTTCTTTGCTGAACATAAGCGATTGTGGGAGTGACGCAGTCAATGAACTTATAAATTCACTCACTGTCGGTCATCAATGTGATGTATGATCCAGTTTTTTGAAAAGTTGCCAATTTCGCATCACACTTTTGAAGTGCCTATTTACGTAGGTTTTTTCAGAGATTAGATAGAGCGCGAAACATTTGTTGCAGCCATACACCCCTCTCCCATGACATTTGATCTTCAACTACATCTGTAATTCATAATTTTTATGTTTATTGTATTTTATGAAAATGTACAAATAATACGTTTGGTTTGATTTTAATTTATGAATCAACATGAGGGCTATTAGCAATGGACCTCGCAATTTGGAACTACTGTCAATGATGATACCTGAGTTGGTTGTTTTTTAAATTCCCACATATAAGTCCTGGTAGTAAATAAATGTATGTATATAATCGTAATAAATGGACTTCCACATTTTGTTCGTAAAAGGGTAATTAGGTACAATTTTTATTTGTTTTTTCTTCTTGTTTTTGCACAATTTGTCCATATATTTTATCAGACTAGTTGAAGTTTCTGCAATGTTACTTAAGTTACCTTCAAATTTCCCTTCTTTTTTATGGAAACCTCCCCAGAAGTAAATTATATAAATTCTTTTTCGGGTTCAATTGACCGCATTCAGTCATAGGCTTTGTTGCAATAAGTCACATGCAAGTGTCAAGTGTAGACTTTCAAACTTGAATGGTTCTGGCCCCCTCTGGTTCCCATTCATTTTTTTTCACAGTCCAGAACTTTTTTGGTGTGTTCTGGGTCGGAGATCTTTTGAAGTGGATGGTTCAGGGGGATTTACAAGGGCCTATTTGTTCGTTTTTTCTCTTGTAAAAGACGTAAGTTAGTCTTATGGCGTTAAAGATCCCCTCTTCTTCTCTCGGAACCATTTTGAGGTCAGTTTTTTCAGAGTAGCCGAAGTTCTGTCCTCCCCCTCCCCTTCCAGGCCTTTCCCTGGGAAAGCCAACATGGCTAATTTGCTGCACGCAACTTTAGCTAACTACATGAATAGCTCGTCTTTGTGTGAATCGGTAGATGGTGGTATTGTTATGTGATTGTATGTTATTGCTATTTTTTCCGTTTATTGCAAGCCATACATTAACACGTTATTTACCGTTTATTTTGCAAGTTGTAAATGGTACAATTATCTGAATTCTTTCTTAAAAATATAGGAGTGAAAGGTCATTCGAAACTTTTTTTATTATCATTTCTACAGTTTAATTGGCAAATAACTGTTCTCTATCAATGTTACTTTTCGAATAATTAAATTTACCGAATAACAGCATAAAAAATTAATGAAAGAAGTATAAATTAATTTGAAATTTTTATTAATAAATTTCTAATATAGTCTGTGTTATTTTGTGTCATTCAATTAACCATAATTTCAATGTTATTTTAGCCTAAAAAGAGTATTGTATGCACTTAGAATCATATATAGCAAAGTAACATATAATAACTATTAGTATTTAAAAATCTCTTCATCTTCACATAAATTTTAATCTTTAATTTTTATACAAAATAAAAAATAATAAAAATGTATTCATAACTTTTTTGAGTATAGGATTAAGATATCATTGTTAAAGTTAAAAATTAAATAGTATTTTATTTAAATCGTTTATATATTTTTGTTAAAACAAGTATATGAGAAAAGGAATAATTTTAAAAAAGGCGTTTTAAATATTAAAACTCTTACTTGTAACTATTGCAGTTGAGTCTTGAGTCTATTGGATGAGATTTAATAATGTATAAATTTTCAACGATTAAATATTAAATACAAACATACATGCATGCATACATATTGTATATTTACAGCTTAATTTATTAAATATTTATATTAAATACACACACACACATATATATAATAAACTGAGTTAAAATATGAAATAATTGAAATGGTATTTTCCATTTGTGATTACATTTATAATTAGTAGTTATAAATTTACCATTTTTAAACTATATTGTTATTGTATACATTTACCTAGTTAAAAAATAACATTTTAGGCAAAAATTTATCAGCATGAATTTTTTTATCTTGCTCCTAATGACATCATTGAAATAATTTTGTACAAAATTGTCATTAAATTCGAAAATTTATTCGGATTTTATTACTGAATTCTTGATAACTTACACAATTCGAAAGATATATATATATATATATATATATATATATATATATAATTTCATCAGAAAATTGATGTTTTATTTAGAAATAGCTTTCATTTATTACATGCCTATTTGCTCGATGAGTTATCAAATTTTGGTCGTAAAAGTGAACATTCACCGTTCTTCTGCTGTTATTTTATCGCTCTACAATGGAAAATGTGTCGTAAACTGATCTCAACGATGACTTTTTAGAGGATGTCTTACATTGAATTGACTGAGCTTTGACGGATGTTGGAGAAGGAGATGAATGAATTACAAAATTAACTGCCTCGTTCTCAATAGAGAACAATTGCTTGTAAGGGCAAGACATGAGTTTAATATTTTTTTGCTCTGATGAGTGTGTCTCCACTTCCTGATTTGGATTAGACGATCTCGGTTACATGTATAACAAACAGTAAAGGGAAAAGAAAGGGGAAAACTGGGGGGTGGGAAGAAAAAAGAGAAAGAGGTGAAAGAAAAAGAAGAAATTAAACTGCAGAAATTAAAATAAAACTGTGAATCAGTTTAACCGTTTCGTTCATAAAATAGTTATAAATGGAGCATAATTACACTGATAAATTAAAAACTTAAGGTATCTGACTAAACTAAAATTGTGAATTTTGCCAAAAATTGACAATTATTTTATGATTTTGTTTTATAGGGCCATCTTATTAGCTTTATAAAAATACCAAGTTTATTATTTTACGTTTTTTGGAACAAAAACTACAAGTGTTTTAATAAAAGCAAATGTCATTACTTTAAGCAAGATGTCATACTTTAAAACGCATTTTACTCGAAATGTGTTATTTTTAAATGCTCAAATGGGGTCAGCAGTTGCTAAAAAAAAGTTTTGAAAATAATTAAACGGAAATTTGTTGTGTATGTTCTGCATTTTAGTAGAAGTGTTTTAACCTTCAGATCTATCAATCACTGTTTTATTACAAAATTTACAGTCCCTTATGTTAATATAGTCACTGTTATTTTAAGCAATTTCATATAATTACTGAGATAAAGCACTCTAATTTTTTTAAAAATTAAAATATCTCTTAATCTGAAGGTTGTTTTTAAAATAAACCACATAGCAACACTTCAGAATTGAAAAATTGAGAATTTGTTCATAAATTTTTGGTACAGAAGGGGCCATGTTTATGCTATTTTTTTTTGTAAATTTTTACCCATTTTTTCCCATTTTATTAATAATAATTTCTTTTTCTCTTCTTAATTTTAGGATATTTTTTTTAAAATGTACTAAACAAATCTAAAAATCAGACACACAAAATCCCTGTATCTCCATTTTTTTAAAAAAAAAAGTCGCAAGTAGTCGGATACCTTAAGAAACTTTCAAAATTTGATATAAATTTACAAATTGTTTTCTTTACTTATCTGAGTTAACTTTTAGAAATGAGATTTTCATGAATTAGAATTATTTTAAAAAAAGATAAAGATCAATTAAATGTATTGTTTTAATCATAAAGAGAATGGTTTATTTCAAATTCGTTTTAATTAAACTGTTGAAAAACGTAAAAGTATTTATCAAAAAAAAGTACAGAAAATTAGTATGATTTTCTGGAACTAGATTGTGTTTATTTTTTTTTACCTCTTAAAGATTGTATCCTTTCTTATTCTCTGAATAAAAAACATTACTTATAAAAAAGCCCCTTTTAAAAAATTTATATTATTTTAAAAAATTTTATAATTTTTTTAAAATTAGTTTTTGTGATAAAATTCCAAAGTTTTAAAGATAAATAAATTGATGTATTAGAATTACTCCATATTTGAAAAGAATAATGTAATAAATATACAGATCTATATTCCTCTATCATATTCTTAATTTTTTGTCCATAGATATATAGATAATTTTTTAAATATTTCTAACTTTAGAAAAATATTATGAAAGCAATAAATGATTTAATAGAAAATTATGACATCTTAAAAAATATTTTTTTTAGTATATTTCTTATTACAATTCAAATTCAATAATAAAAACTGTAAACTATAGCTCTCTCAAATGGGCTAAATTCATGTGACGTCATAGTCATGATCATGATAATCATGCGTTTCTAGCCAATCAGTCCAAAAACTCATATGTTGTTATATTTACAAGATAAACTCAATCATGTGTATTTTCAGCTTTCTCAAAAAGCAGAAATTTGTCTGCAATAATAACACACATCGATGTTCAAAATGCATTTTTTTAAAAAAAAAAATACATGCATAAAATAAAAAATTTTTTAAGTTAAAATTTTTTTTTGTAACATTTAAACAGTTTTACCCAATAATGATATTTGAAATTTTATCTAAGTTTTGCAAATAGAACAACATGTGCAAATTCGTTTAATGTCTGTTTTAAATTGAGTTAAGAATGCGTATTTGTTTTCCTCATGATACCATCAAGAATCGAGTCCACATTCCATTTTAATCTCTTTCAAAGAATGTTGATGTATTAGAAGAGCAATCCAGAAATTTTTAAAAATGTCTATAGTAAATATTTAATAAACATTATTAGCTTTAAGTATCGACACATCACCTATATAGATATAATATCAACAATATTTACACATTTCTATTACCTATAAGCAATATATGTTGACTTAACTCCTTTCAACTTTTCACCTTTGAAGAATATTAAGATTCAATATTAACAACTGAAAGAAGTTATACAAATTTAACAGATTATTCGAACAAATGAAAAGCCATTAAGTTAGGTAAATGCAGTAGGAGGTCTCAGATCATTTGTCAAATACTTGAATTCTTTTTTTTTTCACTTTAGCTTGTCAAACCATTAATCTTTTCTGAAGACATTTTTGAAGAATGACAGGATCTGAGTTCTAAAATGGTAACATATTAATACAAAGGTTGATAAGTTTATTCTCTTTTTCAGGAATCTGTGTCACTTTGAGTCTTTATTACGTAACAATGACATATGATTCTTTTAAAATACTTTACCAAAAGAAGTGCAGAAAAACTATGGTTTAAAGTTTCTATAAAATGCCTAGTGTATATTGGTTTAAATATTGAAATAATTAAAAAAAATTTAAAGTATCCTTTTTTAAATTTTTTTATCTATGCATAAATTCAAACGAAGCAGTAAAACTCGTTAGCAGTTTACAAAATGTATGTCATAAATGTAATACATTAAAACATAAATCACATTTATATCAAAAATAAAAATTGTTAATTAAAAATAAACTAACTTTTTTTAGAAGTGAAATATATTTCATCACATACATACGAAGAAATAAATTCAAAGGTTAAAAAAAGCAATTATAATTTATTTTGCTATGATATCAATGGTTAAGTTAGTTGAAAATGAAAGACAATTTCTAATTAACGAATTATTTTTTTGCGTAATCATAGATGGCAATTGAAATTGATATTTTAATGATCGGGTTCAACCTTAAATAAATAAATATATTTCGAACGTTCTTTAATATTCTTCAATAAATAATTAATTTTAGAGTTATTTATTTTATTTTAATACTGTAATTTAATCTTGCTTTTGTAAATAAGACGATTTGGATGCAAATAAAAAAATAACTAATTATCGTCTGTTTCTTTGAAGAGTTAAGATGAAATATAGTTCATATTTTTCTTTGGATATTAACTTGTGGCAACATGAAACATTTATATTTTTATTTTAGCGAGATGTTCGCGAGCTCGAAAATAGAACAATGAGCGTTGGAAAATGGTTTTATTTTACATTTTTTAAAATGATATATTCTCGAAGTATGGAAAAATTACGTTTAAAGCTTAACTTTAAAAAAAAAAGGATTGAGAGAAATGAAAACATTTTAATTTGTAAGTTTCATGTAAATTACTATCTATTAATTTATTTTATCATCTACAATTTCGAATTCTTTGTATGCAAATAACTTTCGCATTGCGTCTGCAAAATTATTTTAGAATAAAATATTTTATATTTGTGTCTATTATGTGTTTTAAAATATCATAAGTTAAGTAAACCGTTTCATCTTTTTTCATGTTATTTGAATTATTTTTATTCCATATTGTGTACTTTCTAAAGGTTTTATTTTAGTTATACAGAAAACAAAATGTAGTATTAAAAAAATTTCGCTGATATTAAAGAATAATATTTGGTATTTTTTAGGGATAAAATTGACAAAAATTAATATAAAGTTATCGATGTCTAGAGTTTCCTCGTATAATGCAATATTTTTTAAGATTTGTTAATATTTAATACATATCGAAATTTTTCTGTTTGACACAAAGTCCTTGACTTTTTGAGTATAAAGGAGATTTGAATAATATTTTAATTAATTTTTCAAATTTTAGGCAATTTAATGATTGTATTGACAAAATGCAAGCATTTTCAATTTACATAGTACATATTTGTATTTTAATCACTTTTTTAATGTATGGAATTTCGACTTATATTATCTATTTTATTTTATTTATTTTTATTTCACTATTGTGTTTTGATAAATCAGAACGACAGGTGAGGAAACTTGGAAGTCTTTATAGAGGGAGACAAGAAACATTATCTATTGATAAATATTAATAATTCAAAATATTAAAAAATGTTAAAATTGGAAAAAAGAACTTAAAAATCATGTGGTGAAAATTACTTAATTTTTTTACGTGCAACGAATGAGATTTTTAACATTTATCTTACCTGCTTCTCTTAATTATAGAAACAATATAAGCCATTTTCGAAATAATTTTACTTCGATTTACGTATGGTAAATACTACTTTGTAATGTTGGAATTAATGAAACAATGAAAAAAGAAAGTAATCTAAATGAAAATAACTAAAATATTTTAGAGTTTTAGAAAGGATTTTCAAAATTGATATTAGAGTTAAAGTTAGATCTTTCTTGCCAATATGAAAGTTAAAAAAAATTATGCATTTTATCACTTTTGTGCTCCCTAAACACATCAAGTGTCTCGTAAATTCAGAAACTCTTGAATCACACATTTACCCCTTTTTTTTAAAAAAATAAGACTAAACAAAGCATTTTAGTTTTAGAGCCCTAAAACGAAACTCTACATTTCATAATTATATGATATCATAGTATTTTGTAGACTGTAAATTTATTATTCTTAAAAAAATTACGGCTATTTTTTTCCCCTAAAATGTTTATCTAGTGTATAGAACTCCATCGATGCAATGATAAAAATCTATTTCTTATTAAAGAAAAGGAAATGTGAAATGTAAAATATATTGCTACGAAAAAAATGTTTAAGTTAAAACAAAAATAAATATTGTAATAAATGTAATACTCTTTTTATATGTAAAGTGAAATCAAACTCATATTGAAGCAATTTTGCACAAAAATGTATCCCAAGATTGCCGATCTCTAACATCTGGTTAAGGCAGCGTTAGCGTGCAATAATTATATCCTGCAGTCATTACTCTTTCTAATAAGATTCAATAGTGTTCTTTACCGGAAGCTGAAATAGAAACCTCATTCTTGTATTTCGAAATCGTTTAACATTTTCATCCGTGTGAAAAAGTGAAGATATATGGCCGAAATGAGCTGAACAGAATACAAAACAGATAGATAATTCATTAAGTTTGACCAGCTTGAAAACTTCGAATGTTAACTGTGCTATCTACACTCTGTTCAGAAATAGAAAAGTTTAATTTATTTTACCGCCACGTCTCCGAAATCTGAGTGTTTTCTAAGAGGAGGGGCACACTTTAGGCTTTGCCTGTCACACTACTTATTGGTAATTACCTCAAAAAAATTACCAAAAGAAATTTTTTTTCGCTTTTTTTGTCTCGCCCCCTTTGGTGTTCTTTATCTTTAAACGTGGGGCATTTTAAGGGTGGAAAGTTCCAAAAGAATGATTTTGTCATGTTGCAATGGAATTGTAGATGGAAAATATGGTTGCGAATGACAGGTATTGCATTTCCTTCTGTATCTAAAGGTGTTGTTAAAAGCAATTTTGAACTATTTAGAGCTCCTGTAGGAGGATCATTATGGGTCAGAATAGTTAAATAAAACGGACGCAAAAAGTATTTAATGAAAATAAAAGAAAATACAGTTTGTAATTGCGTCAACAAATTCCTTTCACTTCTCTTCATTTGGTGGAAGCTGGAAATGGTTGTTTAGGGCAGGGGTGACCAACTCAAATGACCTCTTGGGGCACTTCGGAAAAATATTATAATACCACGGGCCGCAAATAAAAATATACACCTTTATATCAGATTTGGATCCATTATAAACATTTAGTAGAGTGAAAATATTTAAAACAGTTTAATATATTATTATTGTTTTCTTTTCATGTATACAAAACATTGATAATATCATAATAATAATGCAATGATCAAATAATGTTTAATTTATTTAATTAGTGAGATATTTGTTTCTCAACTGTTTCACTTAGTTTTTGCAAGTCGATCTCAATTCATGTATTTGCCTATCGAAATTGATGTGGCAGGCTTTCATCCGTTAAGTTTGAGCACGATTTATGTTTGATTAATTTCAATTTCGAAAAAAAAAAAAAACAGATACGCAGTAACAGAAGCAACGTTATAAAACGGAAACAGTTACGGGATTTATTTGTTAAAAAACTCTAAAAACAAAAATATTGTACAAAATAGTCGCATTTTGTAAAGTTGTAATGAATCTCGCGGGCCGCAAAATTATTCAAGGAGGCTTGGCTCAATACATTTACTCTCTTTTTTGAGATACTTGTTTTTTGGCAAATCTTCATAAAAAGTTAAGTTTTCAATACACTGTATGAAAAAAAAATACTCATAAAAGCTGGTAGTTGTGAAAACTTCATCTTTAAAGTAGTGAAGGGTATTTGTACGATGAGATCATCTCTATATTTCTTTCTGTTTTTTTTTTTTTTTTTTTGATAACTTCGTTATAAGCTTTAAGATGATTTTATGTGAAAGGTTTTATGAAATAGCTATAATGAAACGCATTTTTGTATTTTTAAAATATTCAAATAATAATTTTTTTAATATTTTGAATTTCGTGTAAATTGTGTGAACTTTTTTTAATATTCCATATTTCCATTTTTTATAGGTTTTTTTAAACACAGCTTGATGATGTTTCACTATGTTTTTAAATTATTTTTCAATGGGCTTAATTCATAACGGGCACACGATAAATGCAATCACGTGTTCTCCATTAAATTCAAAATGGACATTAGACTTGTATTTGTTGTTATACATGTAAAATTTAGATAAAAGTCAAAGAGTTTTTCAAAATTAAAAAAAAAAAAACTTATGTTATACGTGTACTTTTAAATAAGTGCATTTTATTCACTGCACGTGTTAATATACATATATTTTGTCAAATTTTTATTTTTAAAAGGAAGTTTCGGTGAAAAGCAAAAATTGGCAACAGTGAAACTTATTAGTTGATTGGCTGGAAATACGCTATTGCCTTTATCATGTGACTTTACGTCATATGAATATAGCTCATTGAGTTTTTGAATGGAAAAAAAACCCACAATGACAGCTATCCTATAATTTATTAAACTATTGATTTTATTTTCGCCTTTTTATTAACAATGCACATACACACACACGCAGGAACATATACTTCACGTGCACACGCACATAATTTTTATTTTTATTTTTAAGAAGTGATCTGAAAGTGTGTAAGGCATACTTCATAATACATTAAATTAATTTTAATTTTTAAAGTCGTGTTATGGGATTTAAAACTATCTCATTTTAAATTAATGGCTTAGTTACATAATGTTCATGATATTTTCATTATTAGTTACATAATGTTCTGATACTTTCTCTCTATTTTCACATTTATATTACCTTATTTTTTGTTGCATTCAACATTAAATAAATTTAACCATTTCAAACTTAAGTTATAATAGGAAGAATTATAGTAATATTAGAAGAAAATTTTTTAATATTTTTAATCATTTCAACTATTTATAAAAAAATAGGACAGGTTAATTAGATATTTTAAAATTGTCCTTATAAGTGTATTGGTGAAAAAAGCGCATTATTTTCCAATATTACGTATTTTAAAATAATGTTGCATAATGTTACCTTTATTTCTTTATATAAGAATATTTATCTTAGAATTCTTAACACTTTTAATCCCCGATTGTACAACCTTATACTTAACTTATAATTTCACAATTATACAACTTAATTTTGAAGAAAAAGATGAAATTTTTATGTAAACTTTATTATTTCTATGCGTGATGTTACTCTGATCCGTAGTAGATATAATTAAATGCATATATGGATGTAGGACAACGAATTCTTAGAATAAGTTCTTATTACGTCGGATTCCAAGTTAATACGTTATACATATATTATCCGGCACGCAGATCTCTGATGTTCTAATTGAAACTATGATTGCATTAATTTTGAGATCTTAAAGATAAGTTGTAATAGCCAGATGCACAATTGTTCATCATTACATTCTCAAACTAGCTCTAAAATAATGACTTTTCATTAAAATTCCAAACTTTTTTTTCACCAAGGAAAAAAATAATTAAATTGTTTGATGTTTATATACCGTAAAATACGGGGTATTTTTAATTGAAAAAATATGGTCGCGCGCGAAATTTAAGGGTTTACTTTTTACTCCGGATGTAAAAATGATAGTTTTAAAATGCGTATAAAGTAGATTAGATGAATATAAAAGGTAGATTTTTCTACATATATGTATTCTGTTTATTTAAAAAAAGATGACATTATGAATTTTACTATTCGATAACATGAAAAGCTATTTTTTTTACCTCATTTTCCGTCTTCCGTTATATATCTCTATCTCTCTTCAGATATATCATCGAATTCTTTATCATCTTCTGTTCTACCTAGTTTGTTATATAGGAGTTTATGTTGGAGTTTGAATATACAGGTTGCGTTAAACGCCAGATTACACGGTAAGGGGAAAAAAGGTCTTAAGCAACAAAGTAACATTGTTGAGCTTTTATAAATGATGTGAAAATTTATCGTTGGTGTTAATCGAAAAATAACCAGTACATTCTTATAGATTAATTATGATATAATGATTGTTTTATATATACTTTTTTGATTGATTATCATTAGATAATCTGCTTACACTTGTTGTTAAATGAATATTTAATGACTTTTTTTTGTTATATTTTGTGTTTAACCATAACTCTCTCTTTCTGAGCGATTAATATTATAAAAAAGATGCGCCAAGGTTGTTAATAAATTACCTCTTCAGTAATACATTTCTTTATGATTAGCATTAAGATTCGGGGTGAATGAAAAATTGAATTCGTTCGCTGAATTAGCATCAGATCATTATCAAACGGTTAAGTCATCTTTGTAAGACTGGATAGATATAAACAAAAATTTTATATCAATTTATAAGTACCATTTATTTATTTAAACTAAAAACTTAGAACTAGAATCTATTTTTTATTTGGCATCGTATCATAATATTATTTTGATAATACTTATGAAAAAACTTAAGATTCTCATTTGATAAAGAAATGTGTTTTTTTCTGCTTGAGGTGAGATGCCAAAAGATTTTATCTCAATTAGAAATTGAGTGAATATGAAATAGCCTACGTGTCGAGGCCAGATTTCAAAAGTGTGAAATGCATGCTGTAATGGATTGAAAGTCGTGGGCGGAAAGATATATTTTGATACTAATTTAAATGATGTTCGGCATTGACCAAATATTCTTTTGATAAGAGTAAGAGTTTTACGGTCTAACCGAGGAATATTTCATATAATCATAAAAAAAAAGTGTTATTTCATGGTGTTTGGAAAATGAAAAAAAAAATTCTTTCATTTTGTTTATGAGTTTAAATAAGATTTCATGATAAGGGTTTTAGAATAGATATTAACTCCTTAAAATTAAACGGAAAGGTCAGTTATTAAAAACTGGATGAATATCAGACTTATTCCGAAAATGCCTATTATATGAAAAATATTTGAAATAATTCTTTAAAAGGATTAATTTTTTAAAACTGTTAAGGTTTATCCTTTAAAACGACTGCAAAACAGACATTGATGATCTAATATTGGTAACTGGCATTTTTCCTGTGAGGTTATTTTTTTAAAGTGAATTTTTTAATTCCATGTTATTGAGAAAAATCAATTAAAAAGCGACTAGTATTCAAAAATATAATTGCAAACAAACTTTTCATGTACCAAAAAAGGAATAAAAGTAGTTATTGTACACAAAATTCTCAATAAAAAATAATTAAATGTGTATGAAAAACAAGTACATATGAATGGAATAAAATTTTAAAACATTCAAGAGTTCAAGTATTATTTACAATTAAAGATTCTCATATTTAAATATTGGCAATATTTGTTAAATTTAAGAAACACCAACTAAATCTTTAAGAATGTTCGATAGATTTTTCTCTTTTTGAGATTTTATTTAGCCGAGGAAAATTTTAATTCTGATCCATCAAAAAAATTGTTAAGGATGTCGACTGATAAAAGATTAAAACTTTAAGCAGATAAGTCTAAGTATGCTAATTTATAATATTGTTATTTGTTGTTCTTTGGTGTAAAGGACGTTGTTTAGGTTGATTAATTTGTTATCAATATTTCAAAAGAATTTAGCGAAAACCTCGAAATGGTTATTTCTTTCAAAATCAACTTCTTAAGGTTCTTCCTATGTCTCTCTCTATTTGTAAAAAAAATTTTATAACAATTTTTGCGAAAGCAACAAGCTTATTTTCTGACAAGTACGTACCCCTTCGAGAGTTTCTTTTATGTGTCAGGTTTGAGGAATATATAGCAATTCAGTGACAGTATTAGAGTTGTGAGCAATAATTGGAATGTTAAATATCTCAATACGAGTGAGTGAGTGAATATTAACCTCACCCTCTCAGCTACTCTGGGGCTTTTGGCGACGGACCTGGTAATTTTAAACTATGGTCAGGATTTCAATACGAGAGACACAGAAATGTTTCTCATCACTATTGGAGAGAAAATGTATTGTGAATACTTTCAAGTAAAAATTAAGTTGCATGAAATGTTTTAGTATACTTGGAATTAAAGTTTATCATGGAAATTTTTGATCCAATACATACAAGTAATTGGTTTGACAAATATTCTTCCTTAAATATCTCAAAATGATATTGCAAGAAGGTTAATTGATGGAAGTGAGGTACAAAGAATTTTTTACAAAGGTTCGTCGTCAGTGAGGTTAGTTTCTATTCAATTTGCGAGGTTTAAAACCTTCCCTTTCGGCTGCTAAACGCACTGGATGCCATGTGTTCCACAATTAAAACGGTAGCTTGCCGTATGACTTTGTGAAGCGCGAATCCAAATGAAGAGCAGTGTGAACCACTGGGTTCACCTGCGCTGTTCAACAAGAAGCGTGTGCAAGATGGGAGAAACGGTTGCTGGACTACTTATCGCTAATTACGAAGGGAGGGGGGTGGAACGTGCAGTAGTCGAGTGTCTGCCACCCCCCAACCTCTCGAATGATAGATGGCCAATGGGCATAATTCCATTATTCCAAATCCGTGCACCACAAATCTCGTTACAGGCCGAGAAACGTATTGCTTCAGCCCTCATTATATCGAACGAAATCCCCCCACGATGGTAAAGGGGGGTTATTCGCCTGGTAATGAGGGCACTCGACGGACTTAGTATAACGGTGATAAACGCAGTCCAAGGGGTGGGGGTGGGAGAGCAGAAGTGGATACTCTGGAGGGATGGGGCAGAAATGATGTACGCATTTTCAAAAATCAATAGCTCTTCAAGCGGTGCGGGTTCGTTCTCTCTGGCACTTGGTGATGGTTTTAGAAGGAGCGTTTTCCACTTTTTTTTCTTTTACTTTTATTCGTGAGTTTGAAGGGGATGTCCTGATTTAGATGATAACGAAAGTAGCCTGGTTGGAGGTTTTAAAAGTGGGCAGTGTTTTTTTGTTGATGCTTTTTTAAGAGGAAGATATTAACTTCTGCGAAATCCTTTTATAGTTGCATTTTTTAAGATTCCTGTTGCCAATGATTTTCTAGCTACAATTCGAAAATGTATTAATGAAAGTGAGGATTTTACACAAATAAATTTCTGATTTAAATTTTTGTAATTTTCTTTTCTACTTGTGTATTTGGATCGCTTAGACTTTTTATTTTCTTTTATATTTAGAAATTATCGTTTTCTTATGCGTTTAATTTCCAAAAAAACGTAATGGATAAAAAAAATGAATAAAATTTAAATAGCTGAAAAAAAATGTTGCATTTTTCATTTCTTTGATTTAATTTACATAAATTATATCACTCTTAAAAATAAAACCTGAATCCTTAAATTTATCATTTAACATCTGTTTCGGTTTTTCCCCCATCAAGCATGTTAAGGGTTTAAAACCCACTCACTGAGATAAATGTTTTATTCGTATGAATTTTTATTTTGCAAATGATATACAAATGCATACTTTGGTAATTTTTATTTCCTTTCTACATCAGTTCAAAACTTCACAGACATATTTTGACAGACCCAGCTAATAAATATTCATTAGCTCCGTCTTCCAAATATTCATATTTTGTTAAATTAATATTGCTCTGAAAGTCAAATGGAATTGCTAAATATTGCTTAATATATATTTGCTTAAGATTTTCTCTGTATCAAATATACGCACAAAAATAAACCTATGATAATTGAAATAATATTTTAATACAAATACTATATTCCTTATACTATCATGCATTAGTTTTGATAAAGTACATATTTCGTTTTTTACTTTTATAATGATCTCTGTGATATTTATTCATTTAATTAGGTAGGGCAAAAATTACTGATGAAAAAACCTGGTATGTATATTTTTAAAAAAACTATAAAAAATGTGTAATACATAACAGTTTCTGTACCTGAACAATGATATCTGATTATTTTGTATAACGAATGTGAAAATAGCTTTCTTTCTCTTTGTGGCATAGAATTTCAGATTATAAATATTTCAAAAAATTATTTTTATTTGACTGCAATATTCTTAATATCGAAACATATCTAATGAAAATGAATATACTGTAAATGATAGAGATATTTGTGTTTGATATATATTTTAAGTTATATATTAATCCAACAAAAAAAAAGAACTGAATAATTTGAAGAAAATGACAGTTAAAATTTTTTATGTATTAAAAATTAGATAGTGTGATCGGGGGCGTCTTAAGATTTCTTGAGACCCTGGGCCCCTACACAAATGTAGAACCTCACCTATGGCCCGTAAAAGCAGACGGTACATAGCATACGTTGTCAAATACTTGTACAAACAGTAACCCGAAACAAATAAATGTGCATGACTTACAATCACACAAACCGGCTCGACCGACTGTCGTCTTTTGACTGAATGAATAATGAGGATGTATGGTGGTAGGCCTAGGCCTGTACGTGGATGATGGTCATCATCACCTATAGCCAGTTGACATATCGTCCGAAATTCCTCGTTCTTTGGAGAAATAACATCTGATCGTTTAAATTATTCGAACCATAATCTTATTAAGGCTAAATAGAGAACGAGACGAGGTTCCCATTGCGACTGAGGCCCTGTGCCCGGGCCCAGTTGGCCCATGCCTTAAGACGTCCCTGAGTGTGATAGTAGCTCATCTGTATGTAGTATTAACTGTCAAAGTTTTATTTGAAATTAAATGCCGTAATATTTATAATAGAAAAATTTAAATATTCTGACTTTTAAATACTGATTTATGTTGGTGCAATTTTTGATAGAAATTAATCTTTTTATTTCCAATATTCAAGTTATTCACGGAGGTATAAATAAAATACAAAATACTTATACTTTAATATCAATTAAATGCGCTTTATTTAATTTATCCTATCTATCATGCCTTTCTCCTACAGTGTATCAATAAATTAATTTTGTTTAAAACATATATTGATCTTAATAGTAAATGACTACAGAAAAAATTGTTTTGATTGAAACACTGCCTAGAAATATTTTAAATATTTTCAATATTAAAACCTTTTTAATATATATATATATATAACCAAAATTTCTCTACAATAGAGAGATGAATTAACATGATTAATACTTAAATGAATTGCAATTGCAAGATAACCAGACAACAGAATTTAAAAAGAGATATGAAAAAATGAAATAACAGAGTAAAATATAAAAGAATGGATGCTACAGTATTATCAACATTGCTGACTTAGGACAGCTTGTATACAAACAAATTCCTCTTAAAATTTCTCTGTATAAAAGTGGGGTTAAACATGTTTTTTGACCAGCCAACCTTCCCCCTTTCTGTTAATAATACCGAGCAAAAACCAATTGGAAATAATGGATAGGAAATATAAATCCATTATGAGAAAAAAGTAACTTACCTAAAAATTGCATACAGAAATGCAGAGCCCGCGCTAAATCTGAGTACAATAAACAAGTTATTGCCAGATTCTGGACCCAAATACAATTTCAAAACAAGGCAATGTCTGAAAAATAGCTTCAGTAAAAGTATGAAAAGAATAGAAATAATAAAATAAGAATTGTAAACATACTACCATTATCTTAGAGACTCTAAGATAAAATGATTTAAAAGTTATAATAAATTTAAAAAAAAGTAATTTTATCTAAAACTAGAAATCAGGGGTATTTAAAACTATCTAGGAAGAATAATAAATCTATATTATTAACCTGTTAAAACTATGGAAAATTAATCCTTACTATTTAGAATTTCTTTATTCAAATATCTATTAATACAAATAATTGGGTAGTTTTGAATTAAACAGTATTTAGTAAAATGTTTATTTTTTTTCTGATGTATTTGAAACTAGAAATTTATTGCGTAGTGTGTAATTAATAACAATATTTCTGAATATAGATACATGCACATTACTCTCCCAATGCGGTACTTTTATAATATTGAAATTAAAGTCTTCTCGTTTATCATAAATATAAGTAACTATTTTACTATCTTTTAATTTAATTTCTAGATCAAGAAAAATTTGCTTCATAATTGTTACTATTTGTCTGTAATAAATTAAGATATTGTGTATAAAAATTAATATTAGGTTTAAAGTTGTCTTGCTTGCAAAAATGATTATATCATCTATATAACGAAAAAAGTAATATTCTAAGTTGTGTCTGTGAAACTATTTTCAAAATAATGTAAATATAAATTGGCAAGACAGTTGCTAGCTGGGCCACCTTGTGGTCTACCCTTAATCTGTTGATAAAAATAAATACCATTATGATAAACATAATTCTCTTTTAGAACTTACCTAAGTAGAGAACCAAATCTATCATATTTGACATTTTTAAACAAATTATCTTTATGTAATTTTACAAGTGTTTTTATCATATCATCAATATTAATTGAGTTAAAAAGATCTTCAAAATCTAAACTAAATACTGAAAATATCTTTTTATCTTTTAAAAGTCAGCATATATATATATATGCTGAATTTTTCAATTAATTTTCAGTCTTCAACTTCTAAAGTTTTTGAACATCTATTGAAATAATATAATTCCAAAGACCTGAGTTCAATGCTTTGAACTCCCGGAATGACTGAAAATATATTTTCTAGTTGAACATTCCGTAAACAATTGCTTTCTAAACTAAGATACCGGAAGCTCCCGACTGCACCAAGAAGCACAAATCGACATTCTTTAAAATTTTCTTTGCATTCCTTTTCGTTCAACGATATAACACGAGAACAAACGGTAGCAGTTTATTTAAACATCATATGTGAAAGCCAGCTTTGTTCTTTATTGATGGAGCTTTACATCGAGTAATGGGTGCAGATTAAATTTCTGCGCTATGTCTTGCTGTGAAGTATAATGATATCTTCCAGGACTTTTTTACTTAGAGATTTGAACTTTTTAAGTTTTTTTTTTTGACAGAATAATGCATTAAGGTCGGAGAGAGTCTTTTTTCTCTCTTTTTCTGCTGCCATCATTTACGACGCCAACTAATTTTACAATTAATTAACACCGGCAAAGATTGTAATCTCACTCTATCTGTTATCAAACTTATACATCTCTTTCTTCGGAATATTACATTTAATATTATTTAAAAATAAAAATCTTAAAAGAGTTATTTAACGGGTTAAGGACGTTCGTATTTTTGAATCAAGGCCAAATATAAACATGCCACCTGAGTTATTATTTGATTCTTCAAAGATAAACACCTTGAAAGGTGTTATAAACCAGATACAATTTGCAGCAACCCCATAATTTCATATAATGATTTTTATGGGATGTATATCAGGTCTTCAATCAAGCTTTTAGACTAAGTAACCATTTGCCAAAATTAGGAAGTAGGGTGAGAGGAGGAGATATAATAAATCGTGGTAATAACAAACTTAAATAAGATTTATAAAAATAAAGAATTTTATGACAACTCGCGTTTTTGTACCAAATTGTGCAACCTAAGAGAAACCTAACCTTCTTAATTCAAACTTTAAAACCTCATGGATATTTTTTAAATACTGAGAGTCAAATTGGTCATGGTCGTGAGCTCGTGACTTGTGTTGTTGAGTCGTGTGTTCGAAATCTAGTGCCTCTGAAAAACCACCATTTAGGGAGGTTGATGTAAAACATCAACGTCTCTCTCAAACTCTGTCAAAGATCTGAGTTCTTTCGTTGGTGTAGGGTGAGAGTTTGAAGGGGGGGGGACTGCGAGTTCCGGTGTCATCCTCATCACTAGACATCGTGGTCCTCGTGGCTCAAAATTACGAGTTCCGTCACCAATTCGCCTCTTGCCGTTTCACAGTATGAAGTAAATTACTGCTACTTCTTCAGTGGCCCAACAGCCAGGGACATCTTAAGGCAACTGGGAGTGGACCCAGGGCCTCGTCTGGTTCTCGACAGCCTTAAGAAGATCATAATTCAAATAATTTAAAAGGTCAAATGTTATTTCAGGATGTATAATCCCTAAAAACTGGGAATATCAGACTATATGACAACTGACTACATGTGATGACCGTTGTCCACGTTCAGGCCTAGGCGTACCACCATATATTATCATTACTCATTCAGGCAAAAGGTAGCAGTATATCGAGCTGGTATGTGCGATTGTAAATCATGCACATTTATTTGTTTCGGGTTATTGTTTGTACGAGTATTTGACAGTGTATGCAATGTACTGTTTACTTTTAAGGGTTAGAGGAGGAGCCTAGACTTGTGTAGGGGCCCAGGGCCTCAAGAAGTTTTAAGACGTCCCTGACCACAGCCCATGACACCTAAGGCCTACTGTGCCAATTTAAGTTTTCGTGACATTGGACACTGAAGTGCATGATCAGATCTCCCTTTCAGGTGGTCAGTCTGGCGCGAAAACCCCTTGGTACTCATTTATCGATCCTTTGAAGGATGAAAGGCTGAGACGACCTTGCCCCGCTCGGTATTTGAACCCCGGACCTGCGGCGTGGAAGCACGCTACGCTCACCATTTAGCCACTGAGACTTCCGCGAAGGAAATTAAAATAAAAAAATCCATATTAATCATCTCTTGGATTTGTCAACGATAATGTATATGTGTATATAAAAATATTAATGTGAGAAAGTGAAAATTATTTCAGTTTGTCCCCAGTAAAAAATTTGTCTTATGAATAT